>KN835575.1:0-20514 GCA_000827255.1 Suillus luteus UH-Slu-Lm8-n1
AAAGCTTCGGATTGCCCGCTGAAGCCTCGCCTTTTTCAAGGCTAGATGCGCCTCATCGAGCTCGTTAAGAAGCTCGTCTCGTAGGGAGTGGCGGGGCATGGTGATAAGGCTCGTGTTGCGCCTATCGATGCTGAGGGGCTGAGGGGCTTATGTTTAAGCTCCGACACAATGCCGAAGCAAGCCGTAGTTGAGTAAACTAAGTTTACAGAAAAACGAGCCTTATGTTAACTACGGGCAGGACGACCTTTACCGAGCTTTACCGACCTTGCCGAGATTTCAGGAAAACGCTCTGAGCGCCATTAATGGTGAGCTCAACATTATTTTAAAGGCTGCCGGGAGCGGCATATAGCTGTCCAAGACTCCAATCAGTGATAGGGCGGGGATCAGCTTAATGTCCTGGTCCGACCATACCGCGCCTGTCAAAGTATAATTGTACTGCACTGTAATACCTGCTCAGTCACCACCCTCTATATCAACTCTCTCTCCACTGATGTCTTATCTTCCTCTCGTCCGAGCTCTCCTTGTCCCCAGCGCTTGTCAATGTCTGCCTCTCCTCCAGGAACTGTGTCTGTGAATGCTCGCGCACCAAACCAAGACGATGTGGACGAATCCCATCTTTCCCAGCTTCATGTCGCCTCCACAATCACAGCCGACAACCTCGACGATAAAATTCCGGACGACTTTCAACAGTCAGAGGATGAATGGCAGCAAGATCCAGCCAATCCCAGGAATTGGTCTTTAGCCAGCAAATGGACAGTCACTACAATCGTCAGTTCTTCCATCAGAATTAAATATTTAATCATGAGGCCTGGTTTTGGCTTCCTGTCAGCTTGCGCTCTACACCTTTGTGACTCCGTTAGCAAGTTCTATCATGGCACCTAGTTTGCCAGACCTGGCCGTCAAATATAACATAACCAATCCAACGGTTACGGCGTTGACTCTCAGCATCTTCCTTCTGTCATTCGCTATCGGGCCTTTACTTGCCGCACCCTTGACTGAAGTATATGGTCGTGTGTGGGTGTGTCGTCCTTCTATTCAAGATCAGTGGAACCATTTATCTGAATCAATTCAAGGTCCTTCACCTAGCGAACCTTTTCTTCCTTGTGTTCAACCTCGGCTGTGCTTTTGCACCCAACACTATATCTTTCCTCATATTTCGGTTTCTGGGTACGTGATGGAACTACTACTGTGTCACAAATTCGCTTACTTTCTGCAAAGCTGGTTTCGTAGGGAGCGCACCCGTCGCATGCGGCGGAGGCGTCGTTAGCGACCTCTTCTCCGAACGCGATCGTGCCTCCGCTATGGCATTTTATTACATCGGACCCTTGATAGGTGTGTTTCATAGTCTGCTGTCTTGACGCAAGTTCATATTCATCTCGCAAGGTCCCGTTGTTGGGCCCGTCATGGGAGGTTTCATCGCAGAGTCGGTTGGCATACAATATGATTTCTATGTCGTCGCCGCTGTCTGTGGTGCCGCAGCACTGCTCGGCATTCCTTTTTTGAGAGAATCTTATGCACCGGTAAGCAGGCTTCGTCGACAAAAAATGACAAGAGATCTCGAAAAGGCAGCTGGAAGAGATCCTTTCCTCGCCGTACCCCAAGTGAATAAATGGCTTTACCTGTGGATCAACCTCAAACGACCCGTTATACTTTTGACTCGGAGTTTTATATGCTTCATCCTTAGCTTATACGTGGCTCTGTAAGTTTCATTTAATATCACGCAGCTCACTGATGTCATCTGTTTCAGGATCTACGGTGAATACTTAATATCCTACATCGAGTTATGTGGACTGAAATCACCATTAAGGTATCTACTATTTGATGTTTGCCACGTTCCCAAGTGAGATTCTATCACCCTGCTAACATGGGAACGAATATTAAAAACTTGCGCCTAGGCCTCTTTTCGGAAGTATACCACTTCAGTATCGGGATCGGAGGTCTGGCATACATTGGACTTGGCGTTGGGTTCATATTCGCCGCCATCTTTGGTGCCAAAATGTCTAATAAGATATACCTACACGTGCGTCAAGACTGCCTTGTACTTCGGCTGCATTCGCTGAAGTGCATCTTTTATCATGGTGTAGCTTGCCGCAAAGAATGGAGGGATCGGTAAGCCCGAGATGCGCATTCCCACTCTGATATTTGGCTCGTTGTTCGCCCCGGTGGGACTACTGTGAGATACACATAAACTTCATTTTGTTGCCTCAAATCTAATCTACGTTTAGTTGGTATGGCTGGTCTGCGCAAGCCGAGATCCACTTCGTCATGCCCATCATCGGCACCGCTATATTTTCGTTTGGATTAATGGCAACTTTGTGGGTGTGCCCCGTACCAAACCATCGTTCGCTGCTAATCTCTTTCAAGCCTCCCCATCCAACTATACCTTGTAGACACATTTACCTACGCAGCAAGTGCAACCGCAGCTGCTTCTGTGAGTCGCACCTCCCCTGACTCCCATCGGCGCGCTCTGAACACATCATCAGACGTTCCGGTCATTGCTCGGCTTTGCGTTCCCTCTTTTTGGACAGCAGATGTTCGCAGTGCTCGATTATGGGTGGGGCAATACCCTTCTTGCGGGTCTTGCTATCGTCATCGGCATACCGTTCCCTATCTGGATATATTACGCCGGTGAACGTATGCGTGCAAAGAGCTCTTTGACTCGTTGATTGGTTTCTTTGTTGCTTTGATGTCATTTTGTGATCGCGACGTCCTATATCATCTTCATTGACGTCAAATTGCCAATAAGTAGTTCTTCCTCCATACAGTACTACGTGGCAATTAATCTGCTGGCATTGCAGATAAATTAACCCAAACTTAAGACAATAGGTGGACCTACTAATATATAAAGAACAACATGCAGCTCGTAGCGACAAGGCATTTCCCACTTTTATCTGCGCGCAAACTACTTTCACACCCTCACGAACCATGCGTTTCGCTTTTGCCATCGCTGTTCTCGCTGCTTTCATATCTGCCACTGCTGCTGTCGATGAAGACTGTCCTGGCACTTGCTATTCTAACAGCCAATGCAGTGGCTGCCCGGGACGAGAGCGTTGTGTGAGTAAGAACAGTTTGTATTTAATTAAATAACTCACCGGCGTGGTACACATGTAGAGCCCCATCTTTGGGTGCATCGGAGATCCATGATTCGGTGTTCGAGAGGGAGGGGGACATCTGGATATAGTACGCTGA
Organism: Suillus luteus UH-Slu-Lm8-n1; assembly: GCA_000827255.1. Classification (NCBI taxonomy): domain Eukaryota; kingdom Fungi; phylum Basidiomycota; class Agaricomycetes; order Boletales; family Suillaceae; genus Suillus; species Suillus luteus. Next base: position 3,190 of record KN835575.1, read on the forward strand.
CGAACCTATGTGCGCAAAGAGCTCTTGATTGCAGTGTCTTTCTTGCTTCAATGGGATTTGTGATCGTGATGTCCCATGTAATCTTGATTTGCCAACAAGTAATTCTTGCGCTACGTGGCATTGAATCCGCTGGCATTGCAGTCTGAAAGGAAACTCAGGTAGCCTCTATATTGAACAGCTGGCAGACAAGGCAACGTTTTCCTTCTTTCTCCTCTAGATTTCTGAGCGCAACCTAGTACTTGTCCCATCCTCACGAACGATGCGTCTCGCTTTCGCCGTTGTCGCCGCTGCTTTCATATCATTATCCAGTGCCGCTGCTATTGCTGATGATGATGAATACTGTTCGGCCCCTTGCTATAATGACAACCAATGCATCCACTGCACTCAAAAGTATTGTGTGAGTATGACTCGGGGCAGTTTGGGTTTGACTAAATGAATGTACTATAGGATGTCTTCTACGGGTGCATCGTAGTTCCCTGAGCCTCTGATCGTCGACTCGGAGTTCGAGGGGTGACGGGGTGGGGATATCCGGATGTATCATGCTGGTGGGCGTATGCGTGCATGCGAAGAGCTCTCTGACTTGTTGATTATTTTATTTCTTGCTTTAATTGACACATGTGGATTTTGGTACTGTGCTCAGTACTTCCTGTTGCTGTCGATCGAGCGGTCGAACACGTTCTTGGACGGGACATTTCTGAAGACGGGGTTCAGAGCAAACCATGTGGAATATTCAAAGGCACCGTGCATAAAGTAGGATTCGGAATGAACAAGTTGTTGTATATTCGTTATTCAATTGCTGACATGATAGGTGGTAGCTACCACTGGCATGACTGCCTGTGGATATTGTGTTCAGCTTCATCAAAAATCCTGTTTGAAATTTTGAATGGCGGTGAATTGTATTACCAGGTACCATTCAAGTCATACAGCGAGTACTTGGTGTCCAGCATATATAGGGCTTCCCCGCCCCACCGGACAATATTAATTGATTCACAAGAACTTTCACAAGATAGAATATTCAAATTAGACCATTGCTCTGGAAGGTGATTGGCATCTTGATTGTCAATTATAAATAGTCCTTACTTCGCACTAGGTGTCAATTGATCCGCTGGCATTAATATTGCAGATAAATCAGCCCGAACTTAAGACAATTCAGGTGGACTTACTAATATATAAAGAACAGCATGCAGCTCGTTACGACAAGGCATTCCCCACTTCTATCTGCGCGCAAACTACTTTCACATCCTCACGAACCATGCGTTTCGCTTTGGCCATCGCCGTGGTTGCCGCTTTCATATCTGCCACTGCTGCTGTCGATGAAGATTGTCCTGCCTATTGCCATACTAACAGCCAATGCAGTGGCTGCGATGGACGATTGTATTGTGTGCGTATGAGCAGTTTGTATTTAACCAAATAGTAACTCACTGGCGCGGTGCATGTAGAGCATCCTCTACGGGTGCATCGAAAATCCCTGAACGTCTGATCGTCGATTCGGTGTTCGAGGGGGAGGGGGACATCTGGATATAGTACGCTGACGAACCTATGCGTGCAAAGAGCTCTTGATTGCTTCAATGCGATTTGTGATCGTGACGTCCTGTGTTATCTTGATTTGACAACAAGTAGTTCTTGCGCTACGTGGCATTGAATCCGCTGGCATTGCAATCCGAAAGGAAACTCGGGTAGCCTTGATAAAGAACAGGATGCAGACAAGGCAACGTTTTCCTTCTTTCCCCTCCAGATCTCTGAGTGCAACCTAGTAGTATCCCATCCTCACGAACGATGCGTCTCGCTTTCGCCGTCGTCGTCGCCGCTTTCGTATCATTATCCAGTGCAGCTGCTATTGCTGCTGACGATGAATATTGTCCGCCCTCTTGCCATACTCAGAACCAGTGCAGCCGCTGCCCTGGACATTATTGTGTGAGTATGACTCGGGGCAGTTTGTGTTTGACTAAATGAATTTACTATAGGATATCTTCTTCGGGTGCATCGCAAATCCCTGAGCGTCTGATCGTCAACTCGGAGTTCGAGGGGTGACGGGGTAGGGATATCTGGATATATCATGCTGGTGAACCTATGCATACGATCACGAAGAGCGTTGATTATTTTGTTTCTTGCTTCAATTGACAAATGCGGATTTTGGTACTGTGCTCAGTACTTCTTGTTGCTATCGATCGAGCAGTCGAACATGTTCTAGATCTTGGACGGGACATTTCTGAAAGACGGGGTTCAGAGAAAACGACGCGGAATATTCAAAGGCACCGCACATAAAGTAGGATCCGGAATGAATATGTTGTTGTATATTCAATATTCAATTTACTGACATGATAGGTGGTATACTATGACTGCCTGTGGATACTTATTGGTAATTTGACGTCGATCAAGATGATAATCATGCTTCCAGAGCAATGGTCTAATTCGAATATTCTATCTGGTGAATTAATTAATATTGTCCGGTGGGGCGGGGAAGCCCTGTATATGCTGGACATCACTCACTACATGACTCAATTGAACGGGACCTGGTAATACAATTCACCGCAATTTAAACCGGATTTTTGATGAAGCTGATCGGCAACACAATATCCTTACTTCGCACTATATGGCAATTAATCCGCTGGCATTGCAGATAAATCAGCCCGAACTTAAGACAATTCAGGCGGACTTACTAATATATAAAGAACAACATGCAGCTCGTAACGACAAGGCATTTCCCACTTTTATCTGCGCGCAAACTACTTTCACATCCTCACGAACCATGCGTTTCGCTTTTGCCATCGCCGTTCTCGCTGCTTTCATATGTGCCACTGCTGCTGTCGATGAAGACTGTCCTGGCACTTGCCATTCTGACAGCCAATGCGGTGGCTGCCCGGGACGAGAGCGTTGTGTGAGTATGAACAGTTTGTATTCAATTAAATAACTCACCGGCGTGGTACACATGTAGAGCCCCATCTTTGGGTGCATCTAAAATCCATGATTCGGTGTTCGAGAGGGAGGGGGACATCTGGATATAGTACGCTGACGAACCTATGCGCGGAAAGAGTTCTTGATTGCAGTGACTTTCTTGCTTCAATGGAATTTGTGATATGTTATCGTGATTTGCCAACAAGTAGTTCTTGCTTCACACTACGTGACATTGAATCCGCTGACATTGCAGTCCAAAAGGAAACTCAGCTAGCCTTTATGAAGAACAGGATGCAGACAAGGCAAAGTTTTCCTTCTTTCTCTAGATTTCTGAGCGCAACCTAGTACTTGTCCCATCCTTACGAACGATGCGTCTCGTTTTCGCCGTCGTCGCCGCTGCTTTCATATCGTTATCCAGTACCGCTGCTATTGCTGCTGACGATGAATCCTGTTCAGCCCCTTGCTATAATGACAGCCAGTGCATCCACTGCAATGGACTGTATTGTGTGAGTATGACTCGGGGCAGTTTGTGTTCGACTCAATGAATGTACTGTAGAGCTTCTTCTTCGGGTGCATCGTAAATCCCTGAGCGTCTGATCGTCGACACGGAGTTCGAGGGGTGACTGGGTGGGAATATCTGGTATATCACACTGGTGAACGCATTCGTACGATCGCGAAGAGCTACCATGACTGCCTGCGGATATTGCGTTACTGATCAGCTTCATCAAAAATCCGGTTTGAATTGCGGTGAATTGTATTACCAGGTACCGTTCAAGTCATACAGTGAGTGTTGTCCAGTAAATGACGCCCCCGCCCCACCGGACAATATTAATTGCTTCACCAGATAGAATCTTCAAATTAAGCCATTGCTCTGGAAGATTCATGATTGTCATCTTGATCGACGTCAAATTGCCAATAAGTAGTCCTTACTTCGCACTAGGTGGCAATTAATCCGCTGGCATTTCGGATAAATCACTCCGAACATACGGAAATTCAGGTGGACTTACTATTATATGAAGAACAATATGCAGCTCGCAAAGAGAAGGCATTTTCCAATTTTTATCTGCATGTAAATTAGTATCAAATCCTCACGAACGATGCGTTTCGCTTTTGCCCTCACCGTTGTCGCTGCTGTCATATCTTCCACAGCTGCTGTCACTGCTGCTGTCGGTGATGATCGATGATCGATGACTGTCCGGGCTATTGTTATACTAACAGCCAATGTAGTGGCTGCAATGGACGATAGGTGGCAATCCGCTGGCATTGAAGATATATTAGTCCGAAAGACTTATTAAGAATAGTATGTAGCTCGTACATAAAGACGAGGCATTTTCCTACTTTCCCCTTCAAACCTATCTGAGCGCAAACTAATATCATATCCTCACGAACAATGCGTTTCGCTATTGCCATCGCCGTTGTCGCTGCTCTAATATCTGTCACTGATGCTGTCGGTGACAGCTGTCCGGACACCTGCTATACTAACAGCCAGTGCAAAGACTGCAGCAAGAACATACCGTTTGTTTGTGTGAGTATGAGCAATTTGTATTTAACCGGATAACTCACTGCCGTGGTAGGACCAATTCTCCACATGCTCCCCATTTGATTCCTGAACGTCTGATTGGCGAGTTCGAGGGGGGGTAGGATCGAGACGGGGTGATAGACGCATGGAAGCAAAGAAGTGTCACATAGAATATTGAATGCAATTCTACTCATTTTCAAAATACTGGCCTTCGGTGTTTATTGTCGCGGTCTGCGCGGGACTAGGGCCAACTGTACAAAATCTGAAATTTCAGCACTTAGAACCCATTTTTCGGCATCGAAAATAGACCCTTATTGTGATGCTGTCGAGCGTATAAGGATGTTAGCGGGTTCAATAAGGAAAGTAAACGAAACGAAGTAGATAAGAGACGTGTTAGTACTTAGTAGATAATCACGAAAAGAAATGGGATTTGAGAAGAGGACTTTCTGAGAGGCGTCCTGCGTGCTTGGAGCGGGGAAATCAGATATTCTGCTATTGGGTATGAATGTACAGGGCCTGTATACAACTGCGAGACGGTAAGGGTCCTCGTTATGACGAGACTGAGCGATCGTGTGACTTTGTAGACGGAAAGTGGGTGTCGTTGAGCCTGACAGGGTGGACGAGCGAGAGCGAGGGCAAGTACAATAGATTGAATGACTCAGTGATGGTATGAAGGAGTACGGTCCGGATAGGAATAACGAGAATGGCATGGCGTTTTTGACAATGTTCGGTACGGCAACGTGAAAACGAGAGTCCAGTCAGCTTCATCAAAAGTCCGATTTGAATTGCGGCGAGTGAAGATCATCATGGCATAACAGTACCAAGTAGCTCCCTGAACTGATTGACATCTTGTTCCACGTCAAGTTGCCAATAGTCCTTACTTCACAAGGTAGATGTTAGGTAGCGATCTGCTGGCATTGCAAATGTATCAGTCCAAAATGAAATTTAGGTGGACTTAACTTTCCCATAAAAAGAACAGTATGCAGCTCGTAAAGACAAGGCATTTCTACTTTCTTCTTCAGATTTATCTGAGCTCAAACATCCTCACGAACAATGCGTTTTGCTATTGCCATCGCCGTTGTCGCTGCTTTGATATCTGCCGCTGATGCCGTCAGCGATAGCTGTCCGTCCGTCTGCTTTCTTGATAGCAATTGCAGAACTTGCTATCTACGACCGTATTGCGTGAGTACTATGAATCGTTTGTGTTTGACCAGATAACTCACCAGCGTCACTGGTACATGTAGAACTTCTTCACATGTTCCCAACATTCCTGAGCGTCTGATTGTCGAGTTCGAGGGGGGATGAAGGTTGAGGAATGCATCGACGAGTGTCGGAAATTTTTGTTCAAAGCTTGTAGCATATGTCGACTCGGGTTCAAAATATTGGCTTTTCAGTGTTTGGTAGTGTTTGGTGCAAGTTTGGTGTGTTATTATCGCGATCTGCGCAGAGTAGGTCCAGCCTGGTACAGGACAGGCATGCTTTTTGAAAATCCCTGCCACATTCTCTTCGCCACCACAGGCAAATTAGTGCAATTTACTCAAGCTTCACCAGAGGATGCGCGTCTATAGTATGGTGGACATGCTTGTGCCACTATTGGACCAACTTGAAACTCGGTACTCAACGTCGACACGATCTTGCTCATTACTGCATCTTAATATGTCAGGATGCAGTGTCGTGGAAAATCAGATTGCAAACGAATCTGCGAAGCCAACTTGGCAACCAGATATTCACCCCCTCAGGTTGAGCTGCAAAGTGGCAGTGAGACGCAATATGGGCTCGCCGCCAACTTGGGCCGAGGTCACGGTATGCGCCAAATTGTGTCGTTATGAGTACATGATGCCCCTGACTGATATCTAGCCAAGGAGTCTATGAATTATCCGAACAATTCTGAAGCCAACAGCTCCGTTGATCGAATCTTGGATTTCGATAATGAACAGATCGTCAGTCTTCAAATTTCGAATATATAAATAAGTTCAATGTCTTCCGTAATTCCATTCACGTTGCAGACACGACACGTCTCTTTTAAATGTTATCATTTGTTGTAAGGAGTGCTACTGAGGGCAGCTATTCCGCTGTTACAGATTACTGATCTGGAATATATGGCGCACTTTACAGTGTTAAGGCGATTAACACAGAAATCAAGGATACTCTACTCCCCCAAACGGTGCACTGGCGCATGCTCAAATATCAATAAAGTGTAACCAGCGTTGAATTTTGACGCCCGAGGGTTTGCAGTTTCACAGGTACAAGTAATCGCTGTATGCACCAGAAATGTATGCAATAGAGAAATACAGCAAGTAGTGAATGAAAAAAGGCTACAGATGCAGGTACTATGAAGTAATACATGAATGATCAGTATATATGTGACACCCGCTGATCCTAAAGTCTCTTCTATGGTAATAGACTTACCCGATTACGATACAACACAAAAAACGAAAGCAACGCAGAGATAGCACGACTATGGGTTAGAAATAAATAATGCTTTGTGCAAGATCAGACTAGGGTCCTCGTTGGCTCAACGCCAATGCCCACATTCAGAACACCAACCACACCCCACTCACGGCAACACCTAGCAAGACGCTCATACCACCACACAGACTCCTCGACGCGCCGTTAGTACTGGTACTGCCAGCACCAGGCGTCGTTGTAGCTGTACTCGACGCGGAGTTCGTACTGGTACTGCTAGCAACCGGCGTTGTCATAGCGGTACTTGACACCTGGAATGACGTGCAACATCAGAATCACCATCACAACAACACAATGATAAATACATACGGATGAAGATGAGGTGGCTTCGATGACCTGAGGATCAGGATCTGGGCCTGTGCCCGTACTGGCAGCAGCTAGTGTAGGAACTGCCTCAACGAGCCCCGAAGATGTTGTGGCGGCATCCAATACATGCAGCATAGGACGACCGAATTGGGGTACAGCAGATGCTGCGATTGCGGGGTAAGCACAGGTACAAAGAGACACAGCGGCCGCACGTACCAGACATCGAAAACAAGCAGAGCGCTATTACGAACGCTGAGACGGCAGTGATGAAAGTCGAGCGGAAAAGAAACATCATCTTGGCTTGCAAGTAGGCTTGAAAGAACGAATAGATAGGAATAAAATGAGTGAGCGAGCGGTATAGAGCTCAAGGTATCGTTGCCGATGGAAGTTGAGTTATAAGAAGAGAATAAGGAAGACGGCTCTGAGGCTTATGAGTACGAGCAGTTACTGTGCGGTTGACATGCTGGCACGTCCTGACTCGCCTATATAGCCCCAGTACCTGCTACAAGACGCGTCATATAGGGAAACTGCGGTGAAGATCGATGCCATTAAGGAGAGGCATCACTGTCTTCGAGGGAATGTGCCTGCTATATTAATGGGACCAAACAACAAAATGCCATGGGTACTCTTACATTGCGGAGTTGCAGAACTCGTCAACCCACGCAATCCTTGTATTATTTGCTGATATAAACTAATTCCACACGGAGCGATTCACTCCGTCGCATGCCGAATACAAGGACGAGAGTAATTTCTGTCTTGACAAACCGAGTCCCAAATACGGAAACAAGGCTGCGGTTGGGTGAAGATGTTTGTGTGTATTTGGAAAACCCTAACCCTAGATCATGGTTCATTATTCAAGACGAGATGATGATCTGGAGCAAGGCGAATTGATAGAGCCGCAAAATAAGGTACTAGTAAGCTAAGGGTGCGCACTGCAGGAAAAATGAAAGGAGAAAACTCAATCGACATCGTCCACTACTCCTCCCGGGCAAGACTGTGGGTTATTTATCGTGACGCCCCCAAAATTACTTGATTGGCTTGGTGCTTGGGAGGTATTCGAGGTGCATGGCAGCTTTTGCTTGCTCATTGGCTTTGAAAACTTGCGCCTCTGCTTCCTGCAGAAATCCCACACTGCCTCAAGGGCATCGCAGAGGAAGACTTTACTCGGTTTATCGGAGAGCCTTTGTCATCACTTCAATCAATTGATCTAAGAGGTGAGTGCGAACCCACCGTCCCATCATCTCATCCACTATATCCGGCGCACCCATGAACGGCATCACCTCAACGATCACAGTATACACCTTCAGCAACACTGACATTCCTCCTTTAATTTTCTGGCCCGTTTCTATCCAGCCCTGGAGGCGTTCCTTTAGGTCTGGACGGAATTCTTCACGAAGATCATCTAGCTCTGGATCCTGGATATCAATGTCAATGTACCCGATGGGGTCTGCGTCGTCCATAACCCCGTCCATCCCAGGGGGGAGAGGAAGTCCCATCATGAGTGCCGCCAGTGCCATCGGATGGGCAGTGTCACTTGTAGGCGTCACTACAGCACCCACCCAGCGGTCAATCCGCCCTCGTCGCCCCAGTGCCTCCAGGCGCAATGTCATGATCTCGGTTAGCTCTGTCTTATTGGCCAGAACATCAATATGGCAAAATGCGTTCCGTACGGCGGCGCGGATGGTATACACAGTATCGAGCAGCTCTTTCTCGACGATGCGCAGTGCATTGAGGTGGTAGGATGGTTGTGTAGCAAGTATCGAGGTTGCAAACTGGTGTGCGGGCGCATCACGGGGACGGAGAAGGTGAGAGTGGTTGGCGAGTAGGGTATTGATATTATCTGTATATGAATGCAACGCACATATATGCAATGCTGTGGCATAGTTCTCGGGGCTGTAAGTAGCAATACGCATAAGTGTGGGGAGGAGTTCTTCGCAAAGGTCATCCTCGTCCGTTCCATCCGCTTCAGATATGTCGCCGATGCATGCAAAGAGAACTGGACTGGGCATGATGGCAAAGAGAGAAATAAGAGACGTGCGGATGAGATTGCGCAGGGAGATGCGAACGTCGTTGAACTTGCTAGACCAATAAGGTGCGTGGAAACCACAGGGACATCGAGCATCGCTGCAAGCGGTGCCATCGGAGTTTCCGTCAGTGTCAATGTAGTCTTCGCTGCAGTCATCGTCATAATCGACATCATCATCGAAATCAGAATCATCTTCGTCGTCATCAACTGGTGCCATGGTGTAAAGGTTATCACAGTGTAGTCGAGTCAGTGGAGCTTACGTTTTTGGCCGCCGTAGAGTAATCGCTCGAGGGCATTCCAGCCGTATTCGGTACGAATATCGTCGAGCATATCTGGAATGGCAGATTTCTGACGATTAGTGCCATCAGCAAGCATGACTACGAAAAGGTCGCGCCAAATCCAAAGGATGACACGCTGGAGGTTGTGTGCGCCAGTGAAATGGAAAGACTTGACGACTTTGCCAGTAGAGCGTCTTATCTTTACAGAGATGTACATGTTCATGAAAGAACACTTGCACCTAAAATGATATAAGCAACACCAACAAGGACATGACGACACCTTACCCGACCCGCGCGTTCCCGATCTGATTGACCGCTTGAGACGCGTACAAAAGACAAGCATGGGCCTTGGAGAAATTTGTACCATACTCGTATACGACTCTCCAGATATCATTGAGCCAGTCGATGACGCTCTCGATGACTTCTGCGAGGAGTTCTTCTTTGCGAGACTTTTCTTTCACGAAAGAACGTTTGTGGTCGCGAGCGAGTTCGTCCAGGAGTGAAGCGATCTCCAACTTCTTTGCTTTCAGGTTCAAGGACGGCATGCTGGTATACTTTTTGTGCATGCGAGCAGCTGATGCAAGGGTGCGGTTTGATTTCTCTTTGGAAACCACATCGAGGAGCGGTGCAAGTGAGCTTTCGATAAGAGCATGCTGTGCATCTGCTGGAAGAGATTCGTAGAGCTGTAGAAACCTAGTAGATTAACCATGAGCGGCAACGAATTTAAATGAACGTAAAACTTACTTTGCACTGGACGCCATCAAATGCGATGATGAACTCGCACTGAGACGTCTTCCGTAATGTGACAGATGCGCGTGACGATTATAATTGTGTGACTTTGTTGCCATTCTGCAGTGGTTCTGGTTCAGACTTTTCTCGTGAGTGCAATAATTGTGTTCTGATTGAATTGACGGTTATGAACGTAGGAAATGTGAATGATCATGATACAGCTGGCTGGTAGCGCCTTCTGGTCGCTAGCACAGCAAAGGAATGAAATGATGTGTGATTGGACCCGGACCGGGCTTGTTCCTTGTCAGGCTTGCCTCGAGGCAGCGCTTCCTATCACGGCCCTTACCCACCCCCTACAGTCTGCTTGCAACGCAGCAAGCCACGTTGGAAACGCGCGTACGTTTGAACTTGCGCCAGCTTGCGCATTCTTCAACTTGTTATCTTCTCTGATCTGACCTTGCTTTCTTCCACCATCAACAGCGCACACAACAAGTCATCGCGAGCTCCGATATAGCCCATGACAAGTTCACAGTCCCCACATAAACAGAGAAAAGTCCAAATGTTTTCCGGTGTTCAAGGTCTGTGCCATCTATTTTGTGCTCTCGTGCCTATTGTTCCCATCGCAGCCCAAGTGTGGATCATCATCAACAATCATGATTAGCTTGTTCCGGGCGTTCGTGCGTTGCCGATACTTACATCCTTCACACCGTTTATTTTACGTCTCCTACGATAGTCACGCTTCTTCCATTGTCATTCACTAGTCGTATCACAACGCTAGCGGATCTTCTCTTATCCAATTACTGCTCCAAACCCCAAAACTGACCCTTTATATCAGGTTCGTCCCAGAACACGCCACCTCGTGAAATGTCCCCATCTCCGAGACAAAGGACGATCAAAGCCCAATCTCTGCCTATCGTGCCCTCCCTCATGCAGATTTACGGAGCAGCAACTCAGTCTGCGAATCAGCGCCAGGCACAACAAGCAAGTCCTACTACTGCAAACATCTCCCCGCAGTCAAAACGAACTTCCTCGCCGTCGGCCCTCACGCAGGCCGCACCCAACGTGACTAAACTCCCATCTCCACTCAATCAGCCGTCTCATCTCCGAGAAGAAGCAATCCAGGGGCACTATCCTCCTTCGGCTTCTATTCACCCGAACATGCATCAAGCACCACCTCCCCAACATTCGCTCAGCCAGCCCAACATGCATCAACCTCCTCTGACCCAACACTCACTCAGTCAGCCCAATATCCACGCCCATCTCATGAATCCACAAATGGGCTATCCACGCCCTATCAACAGGGTGCCCCCTCCCCAGTTCTTAACACACTTCCATGCAATGGAGGAGAATTGGCACATGACAGAAGAGCTCATGGCAGAGATTGAGCGGGCGGACTATGCGCAGGCCTTGAGTCAGCAGCCGCCCGTGCCTGGAATGTCTGGCGTCGCCTACGCCGGTGGCGCTGCGAGCGGCGCCGTGTATGTACGCGAGGTGCCGTCACCTCTCAAAGACCCCGTTGGTGATCGTGTCCGCGCAAACGAACGATCTAGTCCAAAGGATGCAGACGGTCAGGGGAGCGGCGGCATGCAGCGCTCCCGTTCCATCCGCGTTGTCGAACGCGAGAAGGAAGTCCAGCCGAGCGATAGTGCTCGTTCACGCGAGCGTTCCCTCCCGTCCAGTCAGACTGGGTCTCCGTCCTACTCACCCTCGGGACACCCCCAGCAGCGTGTGCCCTCTCCTGAGCGCACTTCTCCACCTTACCACACGCCTACTGGCTCGTCAGGCGGTGAGAGCGTGACTGCAGTGGACGTAGACTACGTCTCGTATAAGCAGGACTCGTATCAATCTAATGGAAGTTACTCACTTAGGCTTCCCAGTCCGCCGCTCACTGCGCGGAAAGCTGTTGCCGCCGACAATGCTCGTGTGACGCCGCCTGCGGTCAGCAAGCTTGCTAGCAACACTCCTCCTCTACAGGCCATGAAGACCCGAACTCCCGACAAGTCACTGCCTGTTCAAGAAGAACCAGAAGACGATATCGCAACACCTAAGAACGACGACAACTATACCCATGGGAATGACTATCATGAGGAGGAGGATAACGATACTCTCATCGAAAGCGACCATGACTTCCCCATCGGCGGCAGCGGAGACCACGACGGAGAACCAGAGTCGTACACTCCACGCTCACCCACTGCCAGCTTACCTGAACCATATTCTGCCAGGCAATACCCCACGCAGCCCGCAAGTCAGCGCCTCTCGAGCCTCACGAAGCACCACCGCAACGGCAGCACAGACCGCCTTGGCCTCCGAAGCTTCGACGCAGCCGTCTTTGAAAAGCCTCCCATCAGATCTACTGAGGAGCGCCGTGAGTCGCCTGCACTTCCAGTGAGGCTGACGACTGAGCAGATTGACTCTGTACCAGAGCATGATCTGCGGCACCAACCAAGCCGCACGTTTCCTGACACCCGTGGTGCAGAACCGCAACAGCAGCAGCAGCAGCAGAGCAACGGACGGCCACACCCGCTGCAAAATCAGGTCTACTCCGATGATCAGAATCATGATGATGCTGCAGCTGCGTATATATCGCATTACTTCCAGTCTCCTCGTCCAGTTGCACCCATACCGCCCACGCCTCACAGCCAAACTGCTGCCCCATCACCATTGATATCTAGCATGCAAAGTATGCAAGCCAGCCCGGCACCTCCAGTGGGCTCGCCCTATCCCTACCCATTCTCCCACGTTCGGCGCAACAACGCTTACTCTGCCTATCCCATCCACACTGCCCCTTCCTCCAACTACGATCCCAACCATCCCTCGGCGATTGAAGAGCAATTCGCTCTCCAGATGCAGATGTACGCCTTAAACAACCACACGGCATTATCTGACTCTACGTTCTCACCATCGTCGACGCCCTTCCCTGGCCCTGGGTACAACCCATGGACGTTCCTGCAGGCATCTCGTGCGTTCGGAGGAGGTGTGCGCCCACGTTTCGACTCCACTGCAACGATGAGTATCCAGTCGAGCCCGAGCCACCAACCAGTCAGCCTTCCGTTCCCGACTAGTAGAGTCAGACGTCGTCAGGCATCCACGGATTTACGAGTCCAGAGTACGAAACGGAAGGTCAAGCCGCCGCCCCGTGTGGAAAGCACACAGCCACGGGATACGAGCCCAGAGCCATACTCGTCTGGTGAGGAGACTGCTGGCGAGGAACGCTTTGAGGTTGCCGAGGAGGGGAACTGGGTGAATGGGATGGTGCCTGATGACGGCACTGAGTGGGTGGATGAAGACGAGGATGAAAAGGATGACTTGTTAGACTTGGAGTATCATCCGAACTACGTCAACAACATCGAGAAGAGACGGAGGAGATGGGATACGCGGTGGGAGGCTCTGCAGCAGGCGGTGAGATGAATTGCTGTCAAAAGCCATGGATGGATGCTGACATTTGCCGTCGTATGATCATAGTTCCAAGCACTTGATTGCGAGACGGATACGACAATGGTCTTACTCGCTGCACCCTCGCATTCTACAAAATTGCATGCCTTGACATCACGCTCTATTCGTCGTGAAATAGGGACGCAGTCTCCGAGCATGCACAATATGCGGAACTCTTTCCGAGGCATTGCTGCTCGTCGACGAGCATCCCGCGCCAAGGGCACGACGCTCGTTGAGAGGCTTCTCAACTCGACCTCTTCTGGCGACGGTTCCGACGGCAGCTCGGAATCGCGGGAAGGTGACCTCAAGCGCGCGCTCGAGACTGCTCTTGGTAGTCTTGGTGCCCTTCGCTCAATATACGACCACCGCGTTGCACGCTGGGAGGACGAGATGGGACGCATCAGCGACGAGCGAGATCGCGTTGAATTGCTGCTCCGCCAGACCCTAGGTGTTGGTTTGCAAAATGGTAATGACCTTCCTGACGCGTAACTTATTCAATGTGGTGTGATCTACCCCGATGTATGCATTCATATGACCCCACTGTCCTATGCTGTACTGTACTTATGCACACTGCCTATGTTGTTTCTAGTGTAGCACCTCTCCGCACATGTCTAGATATGTTCATCTGGTGGACTGCTCCGCCGAACCATGTACATAATGATTCAAGTACATAATGCGTCATGCTTGCTATTGTTATTGTACACTTGTCCTTGAGTGTCTACTCTACGTATTAGGGTCCACCAACTGTGAATAAGTTGTAGGAATAGGTCGTGGATTATAATTCGTCCGCGAAGACTCGCTGTGCTGGCGTGAGAGAATGATCCAGGGTCTCCAACCACGCTCTAAGAATTTCATTGAATACTTGCGGGTGCTCGAGGTGGGGCCAGTGGGCGCCTTCCATTGTCTACTTTCGATTGTCACAGTAGTCCTTGGCAAAAGGATCATATCACGCACCTTGGTTGTCAGTTGCGGCAGGAATGCTGCGGATTTCAAGTAATTGGCAGCGAATACCCAGTCTGCGACAGGATCCTGTGGTGATGCACATGAGTAAGGTCCTGCAAATGGACAGATGACCTACGTTTAGAGGCAAAACAGATAAAACGGGCTGGGGAATGGTGTAATTTCCCTGCGCTTGAGTAGATTGCCATGTTCCATAGCGGTTCTAAGCACCTCATTCAGTTATAGGTGCATCGTAAGAGGAGATCTAGTACCCCACGAGTGTAGAATATGAGGGCTGCAGGGTATCGATTAGTTTAGTATGGTATCCGAAGGATCTTATTTCGTACTATGATCAAATTTCTGTTTGCTGAACCGTTCGACAAAATAGTTTTCATCGGCAGAGGTGAAGAACGGGATTGGAGGAATCTAGCCAAGGTTAGTAAGATTGATCCTAGAACGAGTGCCAACCATACCTCCGTCACGTTGTCATATGCACCGAGATAGGTACTGGTGCTTGTGAGGAAGCCATCCGGAGGGGTGCTGTTAACTGTGCGTAACGTAGCACGTAGGCTTCTTTTGATATCCTTGTTCAGCTCAGCTACGGCTTCTGTCGTGTGGTTCTCGAAGAAGACTTGGTATGCCAGCTTAGGCATGACTGCTGCAAGCTGAGCGCTGTCTGCAAAGGGGCCAGCAGCGTGCAAATACTGGTTACGAGCGTTAGGCAAGGAAGATAGTAAAACAATAATCTGTTACCGGAACGGTCACGCCAACCAAGGCATAGAAGATGTCAGGTCGTCTCCTCGCAGCCTCATAACAGACTTCAGCACCCCAGTCATGACTGTAAAGATATCAGGTGAGCCGGGCCACATCATCTGTGGAACATACCCGAGACAAATAGCAGATTGAATCCCAACATGTTCGAGAACGCAAGCGAGATCACCAGTAATATCAGCCAACGTGCTGGATAACTGTACATCAGCGGGGTGTGTTGAACCCCCAAAACCACGAACGTCGATAGCAATGATACGATACTCGTCCTGGAACAGATTTGCATGGCGGTCGTCAGCTGATGAAAAAGATGTTTACCTTGAACTCTTCGATCTGGTACCCCCAGGAGCTCCAAAGACTGGGCCAGCCGTGGACCATGATGATGCTCTTCTCTGCGGTCGGGTTGATGTCTACATAATCTATGACAATCATAATGAACTTCTCCGCAAGCAAAAAACGCGCATATATGCGTACCAATGGTGATATTGACCTCCTCTTTCAGGACGCGATCTACTGCTCTGCAAGTGGTGGACTGGATGGTGTACGCCCTCGGATTGAAGGCAACAGCTCCCGCCACGAATGAGAGGGAGAAAGGAAGAGCGAGGTAGGTAGACCAATGTATATGCATTTAAATTTTGGGCGTAGTGATAAGAGTTCAATTTTAAGTGACTCGTAATTGTGCAACTCAAGTTATGACGGTTAGTTACATTATGTCCACCAGACGAAAATGCCGCTTGGAATTCTACGTGCCTCCTGCCACATGCAACAACTGGGCAGATTCTGGCGGAATGATGATCACACCGGGTCCATGCTCTGACTGTGGTAGACAAAATAGAAGGAAAGTTGTCTTGAGTTGTCTTTATTATGCTGCCCGAGCTAGATCGTTGTTGATGCAAGAGATGTCAGAGCCTGGCTTATAAGGAACGCACTTACATAATCCTATCTGCGGTCTTTGAGTTCAATTGTCGCCGACTCACCGTCAATCAACCTAGTTGTTAGATCTATCTCGTAGAACGTATTGAGTCGGCGAGTGGGTCAAAGACAATAATACAGACGCCGACGTACTCTAGCAGCTCTCCTTATGTATTTTAGTCAACCTTTTAGAGCCAGCTATTATTAGTCCATCCTTGAGATGGCGAACAATGTAAGGAAGATGTACTAGTATGTGAAGAGACATATGGGAACTACAAACGCTAATACAATGCTGATGTATACATTCCAGAAATGCTTGCCTACGAGATACGTTCTCACCGCTGCAAATGTTTAGCACAGTCATAAGCATTAGCAAGTAGAACGTACTCGTGACGGTTGCCGCCAATTTTGAATCTGCTCAACATACTCGAGCCGTTGTTGTAAACACAACGTGCCTTCCCGATGTTGATGCTACCGTATTCCCGCAACGAAGACATGCATTTTGCCACGTCACCGTCACCCTTCCCCTTGCCTCCAATCTCAATAACAATAACATTGCAGAGGGTTATGAACTCCCCATCCGGTTTGGATACATATCCCACAGCATCCACCTCGACAGGTGAAGGATACCAAAGAGGCGTCGTGACTAGCAAAAAACGAGTGTCAACACACGATCGCATTACAAAGAACAGAACTTCGACTTACACGAATCTCCATACCCGTGGGTGTCCTTGGCCAAAAGCCTGTAGCGCCTCTCGTTCTGCATCGCCCGTGCCGACGTGGACGTGTTCAACATCGCAAGAAGAACACCGTCGATGTTGTGCTCGGGGGCTATGCCGACCCTACCGACAGCGCCTGGATCCTCAAAACCCGATGTACCGCTGGGCATAGACGACTCTGGAACATCCGGGGAGTTCAAGTCAGGTTCTGAGTGTCCAAACTCAGATCCAAATCATGATGACGTGCTATAATAATTGGACATCAATGGAGTGTGTGCTAGCCAAGAATGGCCTTCAAAAGTGGGTGTACCGAAAACTCGAAGACCTGGCGAGGGA
>KN835576.1:0-21255 GCA_000827255.1 Suillus luteus UH-Slu-Lm8-n1
AGACCTTCGCGCCTCCGGTGAGGGTGCACGAGACCTTCGCGTCTCTGGTGAGGGCGCACAAGACCTTCGCGCCTCCGGTGAGGGTGCACGAGACCTTCGCGTCTCTGGTGAGGGCGCACGAGACCTTCGCGCCTCCGGTGAGGGTGCACGAGACCTTCGCGTCTCTGGTGAGGGCGCACGAGACCTTCGCGCCTCCGGTGAGGGCGCACGAGACCTTCGCGCCTCTGGTGAGGGTGCACGAGACCTTCGCGTCTTTTGCGACGGCGCGCCAGACTTTAGGTGAACGTTTTGGGTGGTTTGCATAGTAGGAATTGTGATAACTAAGTGTTTGAGTGTGCGAGGAGTGTGTTGCTCTCTGAGAAGGAGACTTGAGTGAGGAGCGCTGGAGAGTTAGCTCGTAGATCTGCACCCCTTAAATAATGTAGAGCTGTGGACGCACCATGTGGATGTGGACATTGTGGACATTGTCCTGAACTCCGACAAAGCAACTGTGGCATTGGACTAGGCAATACCATGGGTAGCAGCATTACTGACCATGCCAATGCATAGACGGCTATACGAACAAAGTGTGAGTGCTGGTTTCATGTTCAAAAAGATACGCTTTGCCAGCTGCTTAAGGTCCTGTGAGATCTACGTAAGGTCGCAACGTCGAAGCTTAAGGTTGACCGCAGGTGTACCGTACGATGGCGCATTGATCAACTCGGAGTGGTGAGCCGATTTCAATTGAGAGAGAACGTGCGTCCAATATAATATTCCACTGCCTCACCATGATGTGTGGTGATAATTGACCGAGGTACTGTAGACTTCAGCGTGGGCATCAGGACGCACATTATATTATTGTCAACAAAATCTCTAGTTTGACATCAAATCGAACAACCTATGGTATACTGAAGTATTGATTTCCTTGCTTGAAAATATGCATGCAGTGATAACAGTGATAGCACTGTATTGGATTGCTGAACATACTGGAAGCCTGAGCTATTAGAACGGGTCAGATAGAAATAATTTGATCAACAAAACATGAGGATCTCATACAACTTACAAGGGTCCAGGTCGATCTCAATTCATCCTCATTGATTCGGATTTCGCCTTGTCTCGGTTTACCGAATGACACATCGCAGTGACGCCCTCCGAAGCTCTCGTGTACTGCGAGGAAGGCCAAAGAAGATGGGGCAGGACAAGTTGGCCATGTAACGTCACACACGCCAACAGTCACAACGCTTCACATCACGCGTAGAATCTTTCGTCGGGATCAACCAAGATCGTAGTTTTGAGCAATTTCCATTTCCTGACTATGCCTCCCCATAGGTCGTCTCGCTCGTTGCGACCGCCTACCGAACAAGAACCATCAAATTGTGCGAAACGCAAACGGTGGCGCTGATGACGTAGAGGAGAAAGAATGCACCCGGAGCACGCACTGGCAGGACATCGACAAGAGGCAGCGTGGGCCCTTCTTCGAAAGCACCTGCAACGCCGTCTTCCAGAACGTCTGCAAGACCATCTACACGTACGTCTGTGAGACCGGGTCGCGCGCTGCAAGAGGTAGCTGAGACAGAGGAGGATGAGGAGGAACATGTGAAGAAGAAGCCGAGGAGCTCTGTTAAGGGTGAGGGTGAGGGTCACGACGACGATGAAATCTTGGAGTTGCAGAAACAGAAACCAAGGAGACTTTGGGTTAAGAAACCTGTGCAGGACGACTGACACCTGGAACGAGTCGCAAGCAGTGGGTCTTTCGATGGCTATCTTGAAGAATGGGTGGGGAAAGTTTTAACTGCAGGGACGCATTGATATCAAAATGAAATTGATCGACTTGCTGAAGTCGGAGTATACATGATAGATACTGAGACTATAACATGGCCAGGTCCCCGTATCCTAGAGTGTCTGGCATAGGATCTATGATCGCAAACTTGAATAGTAATGAATAGTGAGAATATCTACATTTTGTAAGGACGGGTATACATGCCAGTGTCTTGTCGACGCCTAGTGTGATCAAGTACCAAGTACCCCCTGTGTACTTGATCACACTAGGCGTCGACACGACCTTGGCAGAATCGCCCCGTCCTTACAATATAGACCCTATGTAAATATGTAAGTATGTCAATGAGAGTGCTTCGTTGCATAAAAAATTGTAGTATGAACCCAAGTCCTTTCCTTTATGAATGCCGGCTTAACATCCGATCAAGAATGGGTTTCAGCAACGCGTCTCTGTACCTCCTGCTCGCGTCCTCGTTGATCTAGCCAGACAAGTGCGTCAAACTTGATCATGAATGCGTTGAAGATGAGCTCTCGCTCTAGGCCATGACAATGGCCCCGAGCCTCAACGCAACGAGGCCCAGGTCATTTATTATGAGACTTGAGGAGAGAGCCGTTGATATGTTTAAACGTTCGGCCGAAATCATGATGCAAGAATGGGTTTCAGCAACGCGTCTCTGTACCTCTGCCAATCCTCTGCCAATCCTCAGGGGTGTAATGCTCGCGTCCTGGTTGATCTAGCCAGACCAGTACGTCAAACTTGATCATGAACGCGCTGAAGATGAGCCCTCGCTCTGGCATCGTGACGTAGCCCAAAACTTTTTGGAGGCGGCATTCCTGCGCTGCTGTTCACGTCGGGCGCGTGAGGAGGTACCAATTTTGCATTTTGTAGGTATTGCTGAGTGCAAACAGGCAGCTGCGTGAAGCTGAGGCCTGATAGAGCGTAGGGAAGCGGTTTATAGACTGGGGGAATCATGGTGCACTGAAGTTGGAGATAGAGGAGTGATGATGATTGGTACAAGAGAACACAGCAATCGCGCTGATGATGAGAAGGAAGTGTAGCCACTGCTTGGGGTTTCTGGTGACGGCGCACGAGACCTTATGCGAACGTAGGAGGTGACTGGTATGTCGGGCATTGTGATAAAAAAGTGCCTGAGAGTGTGAGGTGTGTGTTGTTCCCTGCGAAGGAGAATTGAGTGAGAAGCGCTGGAGAGTTAGCTCGTAGATCTGCACCCCTTAAATAATGTAGAGCTGTGGACACACCATGTGGATGTGGACGTTGTGGACGGTCCTGAACTCCGACAAAGTAACCATGGCATTGGACTACAGCAATACCATGGGTAGCAACATTAATGCACATGCCAATGCATAGACGACTATTCGAACAAAGTTTGAGTGCTGGTTTTATGTTCAAAAAGATAGGCTTCGCCAGCTGCTTAACGTCCTGTGAGATCTACGCAAGGTTGCAAGGTTGCAAGGTTGAAGCTTAATGTTGGCCGCAGGAATACCGTACGATGCCGCATATGCATTGATCAACTCGGAGGGGTGAGTCGAATTCAATTGAGAACGTGCGTCCAATATAATATTCCACTGCCTCACCATGATGTGTGGTGATAATCGATCGAGGTACTGTAGACTTCAGCGTGAGTATCAGGATGCACATTATATTATTATCGACAAAACCTCTGGTTTGACCTCAAACTGAACAACTTATGGTATACTGAAGTATTGATTTCCTTGTTTTAAGATATACATCCAATGATAACAGCGACTCGGATAACAATTGGCAATGGTAGCATACCGCAGCTTGAGAAATTATTAGATATGGTCGAGGACGGCAACGGAAAGGAGAACGCACTGTGTTGGATTGCTGAATTGTATTTGGGCGTCTGTGTCCTGAAGAGGAGGGAACGGTTGAAGGGAACACTATGCCTTGAGCATACTGGAAGCCTGAGCTACTAGAGAACGAGTCAGATAGAAATAATGGGATCAACAAAACATGACGATCTCGTACAAGGGCCCAGGTCGATCTCACTCATCCTCATCCTCATTTATTCGGATTTCGCCTTGTCTCGCTTCACCGAATGACACATCGCAGTGATGCCCTCCAAAGCTTTCGTGTACTGCAAGGAAGGTTAACTTGAAAGAAGATGGGGCACCAGGACAAGTTCAAGTTGGTCAAGTGATGTGACACACGCGAACAGTCACACATCACGCGTAGAACCTTTCTTCGGGATCAACTTGGGATCAACCAAGATCGTAGTTTTGAGCAATTTCCATTTCCTGATCATGCCTCCCCGTAGGTCGTCTCGCTCGTTGCGACCGCCTACCAAAAAAGAAGAATCAAACTCTGCGAAACGCAAATGGGCCGACGCTGGCGCTGATGACGTAGAGGAGAAAGAGAATGCACCTGGAGCACGCACTGGCAGGACATCGACAAGAGGCAGCGTGGGCCCTTCTTTGAAAGCACCTGCAGCGCCGTCTTCCAGAACGTCTGTAAGACCATCTACACGCTCTGCTGAGGGTGAGGATCACGACGAGGATAAATTCGTGGAGTTGCAGAAACCGAAACCAAGGTGACTTCGGGTTAAGAAAACTGTGCAGGACGACGATGACGACGAGGTGCAAGAAGTGCAACCCTCGCTGAAGTCATTTGCGAGGCCCCAGTCAACTCGATTACGCAAGTCGGTCCCGGTAGAGGATTAACGCGGTAGATGTCGAAGTCACGCCCAGACCTCGCAAATCTGCCCCTGCTACACCCCCCGAGCATCTACCTTCTCGATCGAGCCCAACTAGGCGGACTCTAGCCAGGGCTTTAAGCCTGATATCGACGACATCGCCCTTGAAGATTTGATGGTCAGGGGTGGATGTGTATAGCAAGCGAGCACTGCAGTTGGTACTGGTTCGATGATGGACGTCGATCTTCGATCGAGACGGTACCAGTGGCCGTGTGTGATATCTGGATGGCTAAAAGAGATGTGAGTGATATCCACCAACCTCAGCTTCAATTATCGACGAATCTCGTCTCGTATGGACTGTCTGCACAATGCAGCAGTTCACACCAGAGAACGATGCGTGGATACCTAACGTTAAAGGCAGCCTGACCATCCTTCTCCAATACGCACACTTGAGCAAAACCGAACGAAGCGCTGGCAATTTGGTTTTGGAAAAAACGCATCCAGGCCCCAACCGGCTTCTAAGTTCTCAGCTCTCCACTCTCCCACGACGACCTGCGCCACCGCCACAACCATTAAAGCAAGTCTAGGCTGGATTCATAATGGTACACTTACTCCGCGCCAGCAGGATTCTCGATGGGCCTCGATGTTTTCATGATGACTCGGAGCTGTCTCCGGGATCTCTTCGATGGACTGATCTAGGGCGTTACGCATTACACTCCACCCAAATCCGTGAGTAAAACTCCCCTCGGTGAAAATACCCCCCAAGAGGAGATATATGATATCGATATCACACAATATGATATGTTTTCCGCAGCTCGCTCGGCATTTTATCGATATCGGTGGTATCCTTCCCAGTAAGTAGCGACCCTTACCATTATTGCTACTCTCCAATACCCCGGGGTGCGACGCCCCGATTTATGTCCTCCACTTGCCGTAATCTGCAACAAAGTAGAGCCTATCTGCCTGGTTCCTGGGGTTGCTGTATACTTCTTATTCAGATGTTCTTCTCTTCTAGGTGTTGAGATCTCCGTGCCCGACGGTCTCGTTTGGATGCCAGCAAATATCGCGCTGATTATTCGATATTGTGTGATTCCATCGATATCGTACGTGCGTTCTAGCACATCATCAGATTGCTGATCAACATCGATCACACACTGAGCTCACGCTGACGCGTCGCACCCAGCACAACCAACACTTATAATACCCCCTCGCGGCACCGAGCAAACCACCCACGCAATTAAATCAGCGATCAAGAAAAGCGGCATCGGCAGGCATCATGGGACTTTTCTTCAAGATCCGCAGCCTAAACAATAAGGGCGCACACATGATCATAAACACGGGGCCTATACAGCATTTCGCGACAATGGATCTTGAAATTATTGCCCTTTGCAGAAATTTAAGGCTGCCTGCGGTTCAAAGTTGGGACGGGGAATGGTGGCGTTAACGTTGGTGGCGTCCATGGGTTACTACCCCCCGCCACAGTCGGGGCTTTGAAGAATGTGTATTTGAGGGCTGTGTATTGTGTTTTTTGATTCGGGATTATTGGCCGATGTTGTCTTGAGAACTGCCTTGTGCGAGTTCCCAGCGGATCTTTGTCGATGACACGTTCGCACTCCACGCTCAGGCTGGGCGAAAGCAAGCGAAAGCGACATATCCGAGTCGAGTAAAAGTAAGATTTGTAGTACAGCGATGAAGGACGTGGCAGTGGTGAGTACAGCGATTATCTCATACCAAAGATGCCTATCCTGATTTCTGTGTCGTTTTTAATGAGCGAGATGAGAGGATATGAGATACTCAGCTCCAGTGCCACGACCATGACCACGACCGATCTAAACCCATCGTCATCGATCTGTGGAATTTGGAATTTTGTTCGATAACGAGCTAGCGTTATCGACGACTCTATGCAAAGATAGGGCTATCACTGCGGTATCTAGGCGCCCGGCTTATATGAAGGGCTGGCATTCAAAAAGTGATCATAACAAGCAGTGCGGGGTTAATTGCCAGATTTCAATGGGTTGGCTTCGAATGATGTATGAAAAGGATCATCGAAAGGAAGTGCCAACGTGCGACTAGGAACGAGCGAGCGAGGAACGTGCCTGCTGGGTATGGGGGTTATAGCAGGCCTGATATGAACCATCATGTAGTCAATCATGGGATAAGGTGGATAGCTACATCAATGGGCGCTGCGAATGTTTGATCGGGTTTGAGAGCGACACAATGTTGTTCCCACGTTGATTTTAGTCGCAGGCCTGTACATGTTCTGTCAAGCTTATCATCATGGATGCGCTTCAGGATTGGCATAGATGTCGGATGATAACCGGTGTGTGTGAGTGGGTGCGGGAGGAAACGGACAAGGAGGAAGGAGATGAAAAAGTCCTCGGATCTATCAGAAGCGGTTCATTGGAGACGGCCAGGCCAGAGATAGATTGTCGGATGTTGTACAATCCAGTGTCGACGAGAGTGGAGACACCATGGCCAGAGGACACCATGATCACGGCAGTCGAAGTACTTCTGCTCGGATACGATGACGGTGTGCAGTGAGAAACAATAGACAAAGTGAGACGGTATCTCGGTTGAAGGCGCAAGTTTGATACTTGTATTGGATGAGCCGTCGTGCCGAGTGTTTTGGCGGGATAATGAAGGCTAGAACATAATCTAGAGGATACTGGGTTGATAAAGGACTAGATAAGATCTCGATCGGTGGAGCTACAACTGCCGTAAGCACACCGCTTTGAGATGCCGAACCCCGATTCATCTCACTACTCCAATGTCGTGAAAATAAACATGTTTCGGTCTTTGCAACTTGTCTCATTCATCCTCCCATCTCCCTCAACCTCTTATAACTCACTCAGAGGGTATTTACCATCCCTGCTCCTCGTTTTTTGTTATCTGACGTCATTTTAGATGACTGATGTTCACCGTGCTCGTTCAACTGCACCTACTTTCTCAAACGAACGCGGTCCAGGAGCTTTTGCATCTCTAGGTTCCCTCCCACGACGAAAGCCCCATCCACAACCTTCAGCTCGCAAATCCCCCACTTTCCACATCCATGACGACACCGATGATCGTTCCTTGTCGTCATCCGACGAGCACACCTCCACCCTCCTCCCCCCAGTAAAAAATTCACAGGCTGCGTTGAAATTACCCCCAGCGGTTCCCTTTCCCCGCCATTCCCCCTCTCCCTCCCCTTGTTCATCCCCAATCATCTCTTCGCAACCCCAACCGTCTCGTTCATCATCAATAATCCTTCCAAATGGAAAACCACTCAAGTCTTCCCTCAAATCATCAACTTCCACACTCTCCATCCCCACTCCCCCACTCGAACCCCAGCGCAATACTAATCATCTCCACCTGCGTTCCCGATCAGAACCGTCTACTCCAACTTCCCATGCCCCCAAAAATGTCCACTTTCCTGATACTGACATCGGCCTCGCCTCTATTCGCATTTTCAGCCGTTCAGCACGTCCTGCAGCAGTCAGCACCCCCGACGATGAAACAGAAACCGAAGCTGAGGACCAACCCTCCTCCGGGTTCCCCTTCCCCAAATTCACGTCTCCAACACCCA
Source organism: Suillus luteus UH-Slu-Lm8-n1 (assembly GCA_000827255.1). NCBI lineage: Eukaryota > Fungi > Basidiomycota > Agaricomycetes > Boletales > Suillaceae > Suillus > Suillus luteus. The sequence continues at coordinate 7,996 of KN835576.1, forward strand.
CCTTCGAGATAGACACCGCCATCTCATCCGTCGTACCCGTCACCAATCCCGCCCCCCACTCCAACATCCTAATCGAATCTCTCACATTCTCCCACCCCTCGTCAAAAGGCGTCAACCCCCATCTAAGCGGTACCCTCCTCGTGCGCAATCTCGCGTACGAAAAGCACGTCGCTGTGAGGTTCACCCTCGATGATTGGCAAACTGTGAGTGAAGTGCGAGCTCAATATGTTACTTCTGTTCCGTCGCTCCCTCTCGCGTTTACACGCTCAAAGCCGACTGTTGGCGATCTGGTTGCTCTTGGGACGGATAAGTGCGGATGGGATCGGTTTTCGTTCCTCATTCGCTTGGAGGACTATGCGCATAGCTTGGGGTCACGCGTGTTGTGGCTTGCTGCGCGGTATAGGGTGCATTCGACATACCCCACGCCGGCAGATATTTCAGGCGGTGGTGGTGAATGGTGGGATAATAATAATGGAGGGAATTACCGTGTTGCGTTCCGTACTGCGCGACCGGGTTCGAGCAGGGTTCGGAGGGAGACTACACCTGGTGAGTATTCTCATTTTTCTAGATTTTAGAACGGTTGGTTGATTTTTTTGGTGGTTTGTAGAACCTATTATACCTTCGATGGTGACCCTACCCGCTCCTAACCCATTCGATTCACATTCTCCGTTGATGTTCAGACACAAGATGACATCTTCGCCTACGAAAGATGGGAGGGAGAAAGTATCGATACCGTCGAAATCAGGGAAACTGCGTCTTCCGAACTACGCAGCACCTCCTGTAGTATCCCCAGTATCTCCCACCTCCTCCGCTTCACCCACACACCCCTCGCCCTCGCCCCAGCCAGCACTCGAAGACCCAGCCTCGCAATCGCGTGACTGCGACTCCCCCTCACCAGCATCTTCGACGCTTTCGACGCCCAGTGCTTCACCCAACATAGCCCCGCGCGTGATGATAGGCGGACATCCTGCAAACTATGCACAGCCCCAGACGAATATTAATATTGATGATTGGGAGTGGATGGCGCCATCTACACAACCTGTGATGACGAAGCGGCCGAACGGGGTGAGGAGTGTTACGGCTGGGTCTGCAAGTGATCGTAGTACTGGATCTGGATCTCCTCCCCGCGATCGTACTGGATCTGGCCATGGTGTGTCTCGGGCACATTCGTCTGCGCCCCCTGGAAGTGATGGATTATCCGGTGACTCGCTTTATAATGCGTTTGTGACAAGGTGGTGTTTTGCGCAGGGGACTGCTGGGCATGGTGCTGGTGCGTATCATGGGCATGGGCATAGTCATGGGAGTGACGGGGGGATTTTGGCGTGAGGAGGAGGAGCGACGAAGTGCGATGTACGATATATCATTAACCCGCCACCTGCTCTTATCATTAACCTCCTACATGGATTCTTGAAGACCCGCCGCCGCACACGACCGCGTACATTGTACGATATTGATGACCCTGCCTTGGACGGTAAATGCAGCAACACACGCAGCTGCACCCGCCTACCCGCCTACTCTGATAAATTTATTCGGATCTTAACTCAGTTTGTAACACCACCCATCCATCCATCACCGATATCTCTGGACGCTCTTGTTTCCCGTTGTCATACAAGCGCTTAGCTGGATTCTGGAAGTAGCAGTAGTAGTATACAAGTACGTGGATTCTGCTCGTTTCGCGCTTTTTTTTTTTTGCTCTCCATATACCTACCTATAGCTACAAACCACGCCATCAAAAGCGCATAGCGCGTTGCATTGACATGATATATCACACTCGTATGCTTTTTGTATAATGTATGCTTTTTTTTGCTTATGGCCATGGGGATTTTTTTTTTGGAATTGTGACATTCAATGTGATGTTGGGTTGAAACTCCGCTTGATGGTGTTCGTCATTTGTGTAGTTCCGCTTGAAAGTTGATGTTTTTCTCAGACTCGGAGGAATTTCTAGAGGAACGTTTGACCGGGACCCTCGTGCGTTTGATCTTGTGCGTTCGATGTCGTGATACCACCACCACATGGCGTTGTCAGAATTCTGATTCAACCTCCCGATTCAGAGCCGTGCAGCCAGGTATGGACTAAACCCTCCTACGTACTGGCGCTTATTCTACATATGTAAGGTCGGAGCGAATATTAATATTAATATTAGGCGTTGGCGTTGGCGTTGGCGTTGGCGTTGGCGTTGGCATCGTCATCAGGTCCACAGGATGACGCCATAATATCGCTTCAAGTTGCGGTCAGTAGTCTTTTCATCATTTGAGCCTCATTAATACCTATAGAGGGTGTCCGTGAAACAGGGATCAACCCATCATGCATCATGCCATCAGTCACGGTAATTTGTTTTTTATGTTCTGTTCTTTTCTTCTACCGAGTCGAATCTCCCAAGCCTGAGGCCGAGGCAGAGTACTTGTGGTTCTTCTGATGGCAGACGTATGCATATGGGCTGCGGCTTTTATCGGTTTTTCTCTGCTAATCCCTGCAGCCAGGTATAGACCAAATCATTGTTACTCGTACAAGCGCCTATAACTATATCATTAGGCATCGGCATCGTCATTAGGCCTACACGATGACGCCATCACTTGCGGCCATATTCTTATTCTTGATTTGTGAGTAGCCTTTCATCATTTTCGAAGGATCGAGCTCATTAATACATACAGAAGCAGGTGTCCGGGAAACAGGGATCAATCCATCAGTGATCTATTTCATTTTTTTCTTCTTGGAATGACTCGAAGACGGGTTGTGCTACTACCAAGGCCCGACTTGAATCTCCCGAGGCGTTGGTACTGTGGTTACTTTCTGATGGAGACGTTTGTATGTACTCCGCGCATTGATATTGTCCGCTTGTACTTGATGCTTTCGTGACTTTAGGGAGTTGGTCGGTGGGTCGATGTCCTGATTGTGATATCCACCACACTTGGATGCACGTGTGATTTCAAGCTAGCCACCACCACCACCACCACCACCACCACCACCACCATCAGCCCAACTGATCCACCCAATGACGTACTAACCGCTCTAGTCGTAGCCATCCCCTTGGCTCGTGTCAGCAGTACTTACCAGCCCGAGTGCCTGCCTTTAGTTTTCCAAGCTCCCGGTCCATCAATGCTATAGTCGTACAGACTCGGAATCAGTAACAGCCACATCTTTTTCATCTTCGCGGAAACGCCTTGGGCCTTGGCAATTTGATTGACTGCGCGGGTCGTCGTGATCAAGGTATCTTGTCCTCCCCGTGTTTTTGTGTTAGGACTTTATTGATATCTTTTGCTTTTGTTGCGCGATAGAGATCGATATCGTGATCATGTGCCAGCCGCTGCGAATCGATTATTTGATTCCTCAAGTGCCTTGTATTCATCGGCATGGTGATACACAATGTATACACCGCGATGGTCAATATCACGCGAAGGCTCGGACATGTGTGCGAGGCGATTTTGCAACCAATGCTGACAATCGCAATCCCGAGATGGCCGAGATGCTTTGGGATGAGGTCAACGCCGCCGCGCCCGTATCCATCGGAGGATGTGTCTGACAATGTATTCGTCTTCAAGTGCGTTCTGGCCCCCTGTGACAATATTCGAATTCTGATTTAGATTCAGGTGTATCTTGCTGGCATCGTGCTCTCGCCAACTGAGTCCCTGAGCTCGACCCTTTTCTTCTCTTCTCTTCATAAACCACATGCCTGGCTTCCGACTTCTGGCAATAGCTTGATGAAAGGCGCAACAAAAGACATTACGTTGACGCGCGGTTAAAAAACGGGTTTCGTGGCTGTCATTATGGGGTATCCCAGCCCAATCCCAGCCCGCGCCGTTGGCGCATACCCATAAGGCGCAAAAGAACCCATGTTTTCGGCAATCATTCATAATTTCAATTCAGGTTCACGGCGTAGGAGGGGTAAACTGTTCGTCCTACTTCGCCTTGCTGATCAGGTCAACGCAGCCTCCCTCAACAGGCCACTCGAATACCATATGCACACGACATTCTAAATATACATCTTCGCCCTAACACCTGATCGGCAATCATGACACTTGTGTGGATCGACAGGGCATCACGATGTCGATGTCCCCGAAGAAACTTAAGGGACTGATGCCCAGGCTTCTGTCGTGCTCAGATGGCCATTCAAGACCTATTTTTGAGCCTGGCACTATCACCCATCATCATCATGCATCACATGTCGATAAAACGACAAAGTGTCCGGGACAGCTGCGCAAGAACGCGCTAGGGGTATATTTGAAGTCGTCCTGAGAGCATTTTTAGAATTTGATTTTTTTGTATTTGCAATTTATAGCAGGTGGTACCATGGGGGTGCCTCGTCGTCGGGATTCACCGTGACACTAGCATTAGTGCTTTAACGTTTAACTGCTGTCGTCTCAAGTTGGTTGAACAATCTTGTTAAATTTCGATCGTAAGCGTTTGTGTAACAAATTGGAATCCATGTCTGGAGCAATGGATGTAATTGATAACGGCGGCCTACGTGGTTCTCGGTCCCCGAAAAGCACAGTCGTGTGTGTAGTACAATCACCGGTGGAGCACGGTTTTGTACAAGGCAGGCCAAGGCCAAGTCTCATCAGTCAAATATTTCGTTCTTTCAGATTTCCATTAGTGTGTTCAATAACCAACTGATAAGTGTGACCAACATGTACTTGGGGAATTCGTATTGACGCCTGGAACGAGTCGCGAGCAGCGGGTTCTTTCGATGGCCATCTTGAATAATGTGTAGGGAAAGCTTCGATTGCAGGGATGCATTGATATCAAATTGATTGACTTGCTGGAGTATAGTACACGATAGATACCGAGAATATGACATGGCCAGGTCCCCGCATCCTACAGTGTCCGGCATGTGTATGATCGCAAATAGTAATGAATGGTGTATCTTCTACGTATTTACATATTGTAAGGACGAGGCGATTATATATGCCAACATCTTGTCGACGCCTTGTGTGATCAAGTACTAGTGTAATCAAGTACCCCTATGTACTTGATCACACTAGGCGTCGACACGACATTGGCAATCGCCCCGTCCTAACAATATGTAGATATACACCTATATATATGTAAGTATGTTAATGATAATGAGAGTGCTTCGTTGCATAATGAATTGTAGGATGATCCCAAGTCCTTTCCTTTATAAATGCCGGCTTAACATCCGACCCCAGGAGCGTGCGCGGAATGGAGCGAATGGCAACAGGTGATTATGAAGAAGGACCCATCCATAACGGCGTTGTCACGGCCAGCGCGACAAGCTGTTGGCTTGTATAGTCAAGAATGGGTTTCGACAAAGCGTCTCTGTGCCTCCACCTCCTGCTCGCGTCCTTGTTGATCTAGCCAGACCAGTGCCCCAAACCCGACCACGAACGCGTTGAAGATGAGCTCTGGCTCTAGGCCATGACAATAGCCTCAAGCGTCAACGCATCGAGGTCCAGGTCATTGATTATGAGACTTGAGGAGAGAGCCGTTGATATGTTTAAACGTTCGGCCGAAACCATGATGCAAGAATGGGTTTCAGCAACGTGTCTCTGTGCCTCTGCCAATCATCAGGGGTGTGATGCTCGCGTCCTTGTTGATCTAGACAGACCAGTGCGTCAAACTTGATCATGAATGCGCTGAAGATGAGCTCTCGCTCCGGCAGCGTGACCTCGCCCAAAAGTTTTGGGAGGCGGCATTCCTGCGCTTGTGCTGCTGTTCACGTCGGGCGCGTGAGGAGGTACCAATTTTGCATTTTGTAGGTATTGCTCAGTGCAAAAAGGCAGCTGCGTGAAGCTGAGGCCTGATAGAGCGTAGGGAAGCGGCTCATAGACTGGGGGAATCATGGTGCACTGAAGTTGGAGACGAAGGAGTGATGATGATTGGTACAAGAAAACACAGCGGTCATGCTGATTATGAGAAGTGAAGCTGAAGCCTGGAAGAGCGTAGGGTGGCAGTTTATAGACTGGGGGAATCATGGTGCACTGAAGTTGGAGACAGAGGAGAGGTGATGATTGGTACAAGAAAACACAGCAGTCGCGCCGATTATGAGAAGTGAAGCTGAAGCCTGACAGAGCGTAGGGAAGCGGTTCATAGACCGGGATAATCATGGTGCACTAGGAAGTTAGAGACAGAGGAGAGATGATGATTGGGACCTTTATAACTGAGAGATGTGGCTGCTTCCACAGTTCACAGTCCACAATCCACAACACTTTAACCAGCATCATCCGAACTGCAGAAGCAAAACAATAAATAAATAAAGGGATCGTAGTGGAGTCCTGTAGTCGACTATGGCGCTTGGACCAACAACAAACTTTGAGGTAACACCGGCGGTGCTCCCTGGACTCATGCTGGCCTTGCCCCTTCTATTTCTCGTAACAAGTAAAGAGAAGAATTCTGCGGAGAGGCAACGTCTCAACTGAAGTAGTGCGATCAAGCCGGAGTACAAGAGATGTTGCGACGACCGCCCGGGAGTTCATCAGGGTCCAGAACGCTGAGTTCGCGCGCAGGAGATCGGCGACCATGCTATGGCAAGGTTCGATGACAACACTGGTATCAAAACGAGTCAAAAATAAGCTGATGTTTCTCGTTTTTTTGTGAAAAAAGGATGGATTTGACATAAATTGCACACAGTGCACGACGACGTTGATCGGTTCAAGTGCTCCGAAATTTGAAATGTCGGCACGGGCAGTAATAGTGGCTATTTGTTGACCGTCTGCTAGAATTAGCGCGATGTAAGCGTGACCAACACGTACGTTGTTATTGTGGGGATCGCAGATTTCGTATTGATGCTAGAACGGGTCGCGAGTAGCAGGTCTTTCGATGGCTATCTTGAAGAATGAGTGGGGGTAAGCTTCAGCTACAACTCCGACGTGGAAAATCTAATCGTAAGTGTATGGATGTAGCAAATTGCAATACATTTAGCTGGAGCGATGGATGCAATAACGGCGGCTTATACGGTTGTTCTAGGTCCCCACAACCGTGTGCTTCATGCAATCAACGGTGGAACACGGTTTTATACGAGGCAGGCCAAGTCTCATCAGTCAAATATTTCGTTCCTTCAGATTTCCATCAGCGTTTCCAACAACCGACCGATGAGCGCGACCAACACGTACCCTGTTGTTGTGGGGGAACGGGGGTTTCACATTGACGCCCGGAACGGGTCGCGAGCAGCGGGTTTTTCGATGGCTATCTTGAAGAATGGGTGGGGTAAGCTTCAATCGCAACTTGGAGGTGTGATAGAGCGCACTGGCATCAAATAAATTGACCTGCTGAAGGTGAAGTACACATGATGGAGTGACATGCTTTCTGTTAACATATAAACCTGTTCTCCTCTAGCTCTTTCTATGTGAGTCGTGTCAATCATTGATGGTGCGTACTATTCTGTACGGTTTGCGGCAAAGAATTGACATGAAAATTGTTCTGACGAAGTCATTCGTGGCGCTCCGAATACTGCCGAAGCTCGGCTCGCCTTAGAGGAAATCCGTCTCCTTATCGCATCTCAGTCCATGTCGAGACACGTATGAGAGTAGGCGTTTGCTCGAGAGCGGGGAACAGTGATCAGCTAGAATATCATTAGATATAAAATCTTGTTCAAAAGGAGGAAAACTACAATGGTTGTGCGGGTCTGGATGATGCCACTTGGATGTGCTATGCGATTTTCTAGTCACCGAGCAGATCGATGTGGTCCAAAGGACGTCTGGAACACAGGAATACGCTGGACGTTAGCAGAATAGTTGCATATATTTTGATTGATCGTCACCAGGTCTATCTTGAGGAACCTTGCACAAGCGACTGGAAGGGATCTTGGGCCGAACGTGATATCTGAAAGACTGCACCATGCTCAAGTCAGGTCCAGCGTACACCTAAACATCGACCTGAAAGCACGGATAGACCTGGGCTTGAGTAGGAGGTTGAGGATCCGCCGTGTGTTGGTGAGAACCATCAGCGCCACTGTCATATCGGATATGATAGTACTGGCCTGGCAGCTACAGCGTTGTAGCAGAAGGTGGTGAACAACATTATTACCACAAGCTCTTTCGAAACCTTGACTATGGCAGTGATAGTATGGATAGCTATTAGTAACTCGGACGCTGCGGCACGCCTCGTTTTTCAGTGATGCCATGATATGCATGCTAGTGATCAAGTAGCTTAGATTCGTGATGAGTCCCACCTCTGCCAGTGTGGTTGGAGACGTACTTGTTGAAGTAGTAGTATAGTACCGCTTGTCCATGTTCAAGTTATGATTACGTACTCAAGCCCGTCCGGTCAATGCCGGATTACGGACCAAGGTTCATCGAACTTCAACGTTTCAACTCGTCCCAGCTTCACAAGTTCAAATGACAACTCATTCATACAGTCGAATTTCTTGTCAGTTCTGTGTACTCTCGCGTGACATATGACAGTGCTTTGCTTGATGCAAAGGTGTGGCCCAAATCTCCTGCATTTCTTGTGCTTTGGCGACAACCTCCTCATTTCCGTTGCTTCCATCAACACTAGCCTCCCACATCGTGTCCCTTCTGTACAAATATGATGAGCACAGTAAATGAGGCCACACTGCCGCCGCTACAGCACATGGCCCAATATCTCGCAGGTCACTTCTATCCCATTGGCATTGGCGCTGCCCGATGCTGCGCAGTGTGGATGCCGCGTGCATGCTGTGGTTTTGTCCTTTATAGTGTATCAGGACATCATAGGTACTGCACTGTTTTTGTGACGTCAAACACACATCTTATTCTCAAGTATTAGTTTGAATCTTTCCCTCAGTGACATGTCGAGCTTCGCCTCTGACTATTTCGGTGACTACCCTGCACCCTTGGGAGAGGGGCTGAGCCACCCCGAACGCACCCAGGACCCAGGACAGACAAACATCGAAATGTTACAAGTCATCAATAGTATGTGTCATTTATATTTATTCAACGCGTACCGATGTTTTTTCAAAGTAATTCTGGCGATACTGTATTTCATCATTATACTATGTATTTCGTCATTACTCTGTTTTGTTTCGCGACAAACTCCGTGCCAAGCGAGGAGCTGCCTGCTGCATCCATGATTCCGTTATCGCCGGATCAACTTGCTAAACAAGCAGAGTGGTGTTTGCGGAGACAATCCTCATGCCTTAGAAGAAGTTTTATCCCTTCATTATGATGCACTGGGATACTACAACGTCATGCATGCTTGCCAAGGGCAATTACTTAGCAATCTGAGTGCAATGCTTCACATTCGCTTTGAGCGTCGAGGCAATGCTGAAGACTTGGATCAGGCTATTGCACTTCAGAGGGAAGCGCTGGCATTGCTTCCTGTCGGTCGCACAGAACTGTCCTCGTCATTGAGCAATCTAGCTCTTCAACTCTCCACCCGCTTTGATCAGCGAGGCAATGGCGAAGACTTGGATCAGGCTATTGCACTTCAAAGGGAAGCGCTGGATTTGCATCCTTTTGGTCACACAGATCGGTTCAAGTCATTGGGTAATCTTGCGATTCATCTCTCCACCCGCTTTCGTCACCAAGGCAATGGCGAAGACTTGGATCAGGCTATCGCACTTCAGAGGGAAGCGCTGGATTTGCACCCTGTTGGTCACACAGATCGGTCCTCGTCATTGGGTAATCTTGCGAATAATCTCTCCACCCGCTTTCATCGCCGAGGCAATGGCGAAGACTTGGATCAGGCCATTGCACTTTTCAGGGAAGCGCTGGCTTTGTGCCCTGTCGGTCACACAGGTCGGTCCTCGTCGTTGGGCAATCTTGCGAATGAACTCTCCATCCGCTTTCATCAGCGAGGCAATGGCGAAGATTTGGGTCAGGCTATTGCACTTCAGAGGGAAGCGCTGGATTCGCACCCTGTTGGTCACCCAGATCGTTCCACGTCATTGAATAATCTTGCTTTTCAACTCTCCATCCGCTTTCATCACCGAGGCAATGGCGAAGACTTGGCTGAGGCTATTTCACTTCAGAGGGAAGCGCTGGTTTTGTGCCCTGTCGGTCACACAGGTCGGTACACGTTATTGGGTAATCTTGCGAATCGACTCTCCACCCGCTTTGATCACCGAGGCAATGCCGAAGACCTCAATTGAACACGGACATGGTGCTGAACTGGAGGCATATGCGACTTCCATGCAACTTATGGACGCTTACATGTCCGCGACGGCTTCGGTATCATCTCGCCACAGTGCCATGAAGGACTTCCCAAGTACGCTCGCCGTGGATGCTGCATCATGTGCTCTTCGTAGCGGTGACGTGCCTCATGCTGTTGAGTTGTTGGAACAAGGCAGGACTGTCATATGGACCCAGATGACACGACTCCGCACACCTCTTGACAGTCTCCAGACACACGGCGATCACGCAGCGGCCCTGATGAAGAGATTCAGAGACCTCAGCTTCCTTCTTGGTAAACCTGCTGCGAGCCATGCAAATGACACCACGAGTGTCGATATAGATGCAGAAGACAACCGGTACAGACGTCTAGTAGAGGACTGGAATGGTGTTGTAGAAGAGATCCGCAACTTGAAGATCGAGGGCTTCTCTCGCTTCCTACTTCCCCCTTATTTTCTGATCTCCAGGAGGCAGCTCGTGATGGGCATATCATCGTACTCGTTGCAAGCAAGTCGTCTTGCGATGCCATTATTATCACACACACACAACCTCCTACTAGCATTCAACTCCCTACCGATTTTAAGAAACTCACCACATTGGTGCACGAACTCCGAGAGGCAATTGGGAAAGACGCGGGTCCTAAAGGGAACCAAACAGCGCTGATAAAAGCTTTGAGGAAGGTGTGGAATGACGTCGTCTGCCCGGTGGTTGAGAATCTGAGCACCTTTGCACGACGAGGTTCCCGAATATGGTGGTGCCCGACATCCCTCTTCAATTTCTTGCCGTTGCACGCTGCTGGCGAATACAGGGCAGATGGAAAATCTCTTTCGCAGCAATACATTTCTTCATACACGCCATCAATTACTGCGCTGATGAGGGCTCGCAGAAGTCATGACAGGTCGCTGTCGGTTCCCTTCGCTGCCATTGGTCAGAATTGCCCAGCCGGTCATTCATCCGAGTCCACTTTGAAATTTGTGGAGCCTGAACTGGAGTTGGTGCGGAGTCTTTTGACCAATTCCCCAACTGTTTCCTTCACCAAGATAACGAGCGTTGATGCAACGAAATCGAGAGCGCTGTGCACAATGCAAGATAATACATGGCTCCATTTTGCGTGTCACGGGACGCAGCACTATGAGAAGCCCTTCATGTCAGCCTTTCTCATGCGCGACCAACCGCTTTCACTCCTTGATATCACCCAAATGGATCTCTCTCGACATCATTTTGCATTCCTTTCTGCCTGTGAAACTGCAGTCGGCGACTCCGCAACGCCTGACGAAGTAATACACCTAGCGGCGGGCCTGCAATTTGCGGGGGTGAAGAGTGTCGTTGGGACATTATGGAAGGTTACCGATGCGACTGTGCAGCGCTTAGTCGAGGCATTCTACAAAAACCTGTGCGGAGATGGCAAAATGAATTCCAGAACGAGCTGCCCAGGCGCTTCACCAAGCGGTTCACTCATTGGCTCGCGACAGGGACATGCCCTTGGATCAACGCATAGTGTTCATGCATATTGGCGCATGATCAATTTCGTGCGTACTCCCAGCTTATTGATCGATGTGTTAATCTGACGACTTTACGTGTAGCATCCAGCTGTGGTTACGTTACCAATAACATATCCCAGAATTTCTCCCCGATATGCGCACTTAACGTAGACCTGTATCTATATTCCCTAGTTTTGCCTTGGAGCCAACTGTGACCGTTTGATGCTTTGTCAGTGAGAACAAATGTGGCATTGATTTGAACGCGAGGCATTGCGGCCGTCTGCCCTGCTGAAGTCGTCGTGTCCATAACAGTGTCGGGAACGTTAACATCCAGGTCTGGAAGAGGGCAACGACTTGTACGCCAGTGAGAAGGGATCGACCAGTCGGTCTAGGAGTACACACAGCACCTCAGTATTGCATTGCTGAGATACTTTGAGCGCACTGACGGTGGTATCGCCGACGCTTTACATGACCTGATTACACTGGTGATTTCAGGCATAGTCCCACAGAAATCAAGTACTCATTCAATCAAAAATTGCATTAGATCGTGCACACAGATCTCACTATTAACCTGGTTATTGACGTTTTGCAAAAGGCACGAAATGGAGGCCTAGCGTAGTGAGAAATGCACATCTCTGCACATTTCATCACTGGCTTGAGAGACGTCTAACAAATTCTACCAATGCACTGAACGATGATATTAGATGAATGTATCACCAAATCTTCGTTTGAAATGACTTACCGAACAGGACGCCCGGTCATTCCTTTCTCTTGATATGGGATTGGACGCGTGAACTACAATGAAATTATCAGCGATGGGAACTAATGATGGAGAGGTGGTCATCGCAAAAGGCGCATTGCACACAACGTCATTGCTTAGAGCACTTGTGCTCATGGCATACGTCCTGCATTTGGTTTCACAAGCGACAAGTTCTTACCTCCATAGTCCCAGCAATATCAAGGTGAGCCCATCGGACAGAGGGTTCCTGTCCATCCTTGGCCTCGATGCCATCTACAAACGCCTTAAGGAATAGTGCCGCGGTGCATGAACCTGCTGGTTTCCCTCCAGTCTACAAAATAAAAGACAATGTCAAATTCGAGTGAGGCTAAAGTGAAGATAAGTGACCGACGTTGCACAAGTCAGCGTTAGATGAGTAGATTTGTGGGCCATAATCTTCATCGAGGGGCATGCGCCAGAAGCGGTCGTACTCGCTCTCTCCGGCAACACTCAGTCGGTTCCAAAGGGCATCGGAAGTCTAATACAAGAGTTTCGCGTTTAGTCAACGGCGTATGGGCGCATAGCGATGAGATGACGTACCGTGAAAACACCAGTGTAGACCTCACCCAGAGCAATATCCATAGCACTATCGTTCATAAATTCAAGCCGAGAGGTGTGAACAATCAATACATACCCAGTGAGAGTGGCAACATCGATAACTGTGTGTGGCTTGAATTCGGTTGATGCGTAATAAAGCGCGTCTTTGAGAAAGTTAGAATGGACTACGAAGCCATCGGACAACAAGAGTGCGCACCAGCTAGAACAAGACGACCTTCAGCGTCCGTGTTGTCGACCTCGACGGATTTGCCATTCATAGCGTAGATCCTGGCTGATAGTCAGTCTATGACAAGAACAATATTGTGTTCCAAAACTTACACATCGCCTGGCTTGGTAGCTTTCGGGCCAGGCAAGTTCTCACAAAGCGGCGTGAAGGCGACAACGTTGATTCTGCAACCAA
>KN835577.1:0-21232 GCA_000827255.1 Suillus luteus UH-Slu-Lm8-n1
TTCTTAAATAAAGGGCAATACTCGGGAAAGGGGCACAGCGTACGAGCTGAGGCCAAAGCCCTTCGGATCCGTCAACCCGAGAGTACGACCTTAACAACCAGGCGCGATGAGCGCCTTGCGCGTGGGTAAACACGACAACACGTCGTTGCTCTTCCTTCTTCAGGAGAGAGTTGATGCGCCAGGCGTTGCAATCTGGATTGACGCACATCTTGACTGGAGGATAGAGAGTGTGCTTCGCTGTAAGATCTGTGAGTGTCAAGGCAACATAGAACGAATGATGGACTTACTGATCCCACGCTTGTGACCATACAATTTGAATGTTTCCTCCTCCTCGTCGGCAGCCTCTCCAGCTGTGGGTAAGATCCAGACAAGATCCTTGAGGATATCCCATAGGACATCAACAGCGTCCTCAGAGATAACGAATCGTTCAGCCAGAAACTCGTTGATGGAGGGGGGCAGAATCTCAGGCGCGATGAGGACGGAGATGGTGTGGGGCTGGGGTTGTAGAATATCGTCCTTAAGTAGGCTGGCACACCGGAGGAAGGCCATAAGATCGAGAAAAGGCATGGCAGCAAGCTGCTCATGTTGCTGCATGGCAGCAAAGACAGAGCTGATGTCCATGATGGCCTGTGCGCTGAGCAAAGGGCGCAGCGCAGGGAGAAGACGTGACGTTGGGGAGGTGTTGGTATGCAGTGCCTGGCGGCGATGGCAATGGGTGGCGGCGACGTGATGTGACTGGCGGGAGTCCGAGTCAAGCCATGCTCGGGGGGCGCCGACAGCTTCAAACTCCGTCTGAGCATCGCCACCTGTACCCAGACCGCAGACCTGAAGTCTATGTAGACTTGTACCCAGACCGGCCATATCAGAGACGCCCTCACATTATCCTGGGCGAACATTTGAACCGTTGACTCGAGGCTCACGCCGCTCACCGCATATACTATATGGCCAGTTCTCCCTTCCCATATCGTACGTCTAAATTCCATGATAAGCTCACATGTTATCTCTGATGATTTTTATTCTAATAGAATTGATGTCCTCTGCTGTTGCCTCTTTGCACAATGGCTAAGCCGTTGTTGGTCCGAATAGACGGACGCAATCGTATGGTTCAATGGGCACTATGTAGTCCAGTTTTTTTTTAATTTCGGGGCACCCCATTTCGTTGTTCTTTCTAAGTAGATTTTCTGATACCCACAGTGCAGTCAACTCAAGCGGCCATGCCTGACCAATCGATCAAGCTCAGTGTTTCACAATCAGTGATCACATTCATATTGAACTATGGTCCCGGGATAAACCGACGAAGATTGTTCTGCTTCCAAATTCCAATATCTCGGCGGAGCTTCGGGCGTGAAGCTTGAAGCTCGAGTGTTTGTTTCATGAGTTATGATCGTGCATACACATGGCCCTACGCGCCACTTAACTCTGTCTAGCACCTATGTAGCGACCAACAAGTTTGCCATTGACAAGACGCATCATTGACGCATGACTAGTACTTGGAATATACCAAGTAACCGGCACATGCATATGCAGAAAGAAGAATCAGCTGGGTACGATCATTTCATATTGTCCAACTTCTTAATCTTAATACGTATACTTGCAGGGTTTCTCGCCATCGATAAGTATTCTGAACTCAATCGAGAATTTTCAATTCAGCACTGCCAGAATGACGTCGACCTCCGCCGGGTAAGTTAGTCACACAGTTTCAACCCCATTTCAAGTTCCCAATTCTGCATGAGGCGAGCAAGTGCCGTCTAGTCTCAGATCTCAGCCTCGTGTCGTATCATCGATCTCTGGGGTGGTTGCGCCTCGAGGCGATTATCTTGGTTATCTCCAGAAGCCAAATATATAGGCGGACTGCCAAAAGACTACTCGGGTCCCACTCACGCTACCATCCGCAGTGATCATGGATTTCGAGGAGTTTGAAGTTGATATCGAGCGAGCTATTGAGGACTCCAAACCATCAAACTCATGCACTTTTACAGAAGCTTTGAACTGGATCGATTCAACTTGGTATGCACCTGCAAGTAGGAATGCGCGCTGGATGGATATAGTCGGGGATTATGCTGGTGCAGAACCCTTCGTCATCGACGGTTCTCGTTTCACTTGTCGTCTTACCTTCAAGCCAGCTCATTTGCTTCCCAGGGCACTCTTTACTCCAAGTTGTGCTTGATGATCGTCTGCTCGCACTAGCGAAGGATGACGGTACGTCATTTGGCTCTAGTGCGCATCATTTTCGCTGACATGACTCCGGCGATGGTGATATTAAAGACCCGTCATTTCAGATCATTCATGCGATCTACTCACTAGAACGCATACTGCAGAACTTTCGAACTCGATCAGCGAACTTCGATATTGTATTCTTTAATGGTGAGGCCGCTTGGCCATCTCACCATCTGAGTCTATCTTAATCATGTCTTAGTCAACCGACACCTGGTACTGCGAGCGGGCGAGTCAGAATTTACTGTTGCATCTCGAGCCCTGGCCAGGAGACTTCTATACAAGCATCTTCAGTCGTTGGACTCGGTGAATACTCTCACCTTTGCAAGTCTCTCCGACAAAGATTGGGTCGATTATCGTGTTCGAACGAAGGTAGAAGTCACACAAGATATAAGAGTATATTCTCACTCCCATACAGCCAATGTTTGTCATGGTCAATGACGGTGGTACACTGAAGGATGGAGTTGGGGGACAATTCGCTACTCATCAAATACTCGCCCAGCGATTATTCATCTTCGACTTGTTGGCTAGTGGCTTAGCAATGGCGCCGCTTCAGGGTGCTGATTTCAGGGACACCAAGGTCACGCCGTGTCTTTCTTCCTGTTCTGTTTTCTAATCTGATTGTTGATCATGCTATAGATCTTGTCTTTTGTTTTTGAATCGAAGCTTCGCTTAGGTCATCGAGGGCGTTTCCCCAAGGCGGTTTTATCCGCAGGTGTCGCTGCCAGAGACATTCTTGCTAGTCAAGAACAAGGGCCGTTCGGTCAAGTCCACAGCCCTCTCCTTGGTAAGGCATCAGCGTCCCTGCCTCCCTTCGACCTCTGTGCGACCTTGAAGGATGTCGGATTGTCATATCTTTCAGCATTCAAGAGCGACACTCAGTCGTCCCTACTTGCTGTTTTCATCATCCACGTCATTCTTCTCAAGAGCATCTCTGTCCAAGATCGAGCGCGACGCCCGACGACATTAAAACCTGACCTTTTCACGTCATTGATGAAATCTTTCCTACCTCACATCCTTCGAGCGACAGAAGCGGTCATTATAGCAAACGATGCATCCCTCGACATTGATATTCGTGTATTCCTTTCTGTCTTGCGCTATCTTTCTGAGCATCCAGCTCAATCGTTGACGGAAATTCTGGGACCGGCTGTAGCTAAAGATGCAGAAGATATCTTTTCTGAGTTGAAGCTTCCGCACCTCGACTTTTCGAGTCTGAGCGTATCTTTCCTTCCTGATGACCTGTATGAGATTCCAACTCCCCTCAAGCTCCTTCCTTTCACGAACCGAGTGTTCGACGAGGAGCTTTCTGCCGTCCACGTTTCCACGGAGGGCGTTATACCCCCCAATCACATAGAACCTGTTACTTCCAGCAGAGAAGAGTCTGACGAGTGGGACGACAGCAGCAGTAGTGACGAGTCCACTGATATCCTCCCATCCGCTCGGTCTTCTCAAAAGAAAACACCCAGAGAGGACACGCCCTTTTCTGATACGCAGCACTGGCACAACCATAGAATGGCGATTCTGCCCAAGCACCTCGGAGGAGACACTACAGCACCAATGACTGAATGGCAGCGTAATCGAAAGCTTCGCTCGGACCAGCGCTTCATGAAGACCTTGCATGATCAAGCCAGCACCTTGACAGGTGCTTTGGGAGCTGTCCTCGAGCAAGTAAAGATACCGTCTGTAGCCTCCCTTGCCAATCAGCGCCATGTGAAGGTCGGTACTCAGGCATGGTAACTCTTACTTCTGTCGCTTATCATAGACCTCCAGCCAAAAGTTGTCCATGCTCGTTCGACAGGCAAAAGTACCGGAAAGCTGTCAAAAGCCGATGCTATCCGTGAACAGAATATTGCCAAGAAGGAATCTAAACAAGCGTCTGATTCTGCAGCATGGTTTGCATCCCGCATACAAGAGATGGAAAGCCTGGAAGGCACTAATCTCGAAAAGTACCTGCAAGTCCTCGCCCGCAATCCGCGAACCAAGGATGCATCGGTAGGCGCGGAACTTCGGGTATATCGTATGCATCGTCTTCTCCGAGAGTGGATCTATTCCGCTAACCCAGACTCCTCGGCGAGCCGCGATAAATATTCCCTGTTACTCATGCGTCTCGTCAAGGAAGTCTGGGAGATCGGTTTTAGTACAAAAGAGATTACTAACGCAGTCACGAGCGTGTTGATCACCCTTGGCTTCAGCGACTACATTGATAGTCTCGTGGTCTCAGGTTCGACTGATGATAGACCGCTGAGTTTTCGCTTCATCAAGCTGGTCAAGTCCAAAACCAAGACCGCGGTCTATGACTTTATGCGAGTCCAGGAGCACCCTATCGTGTGGCAACTCCGGCTATTTGGAGAATTCATGGATAGAAGCATGGACAGTCAGGCTGACACAAGAGTGACCTTCAAACCAGATGCGTGGCAACGTGAGGTGCTTGACGCTATTGACCAAAATATGTCTCTTCTCGTCGTAGGTTTGTGATACTTTTGTTTTGGAGGAAGGGCAACCACTCATTTAGTCGCAGCTCCTACCAGTGCGGGGAAGACCTTCATCTCGTATTATGCTATGGAGAAGATTCTTCGAGCGTCTGATGACGGAATACTCATTTACATTGCACCGACGAAAGCGCTTGTCGCTCAGGTTGCAGCCGAGATTTATGCTAGGTTTAGCAAGGATCTCAACGGTCGTGAGTACTCATGGGCCCACATTCGGCGAATGCTCGTCGCTGATTCAACTCCAGGCAGCTGCTGGGCCATTCATTCACGCGACTTCCGGGTCCACGATACACAGAACTGCCAAATCCTTGTCACCGTCCCTGAGATTCTCGCGATCATGCTTTTATCTCCTCCACTCGCAAAGACGTGGACCCCTCGACTCAAATAGTACGAACGTCAGTTTGATACACGTGTATTTTCATCTCACGTCCTACTGTAGTGTCATCCTTGATGAGATTCATACGATCGGCCAGCAGGAGGGCGGAGCTGTCTGGGAGCAGATTCTGCTCCTGTCCCCCTGTCCTGTCATGTACGTCACTTTTACATTCAATTGATCATGTCCTGATTCTCGCATGAATAGAGGTCTGTCTGCCACAGTTGGAGCACCAGAAAGGTTCAACGAATGGCTCGAGAGCGTCCAGAAAGCGGGTGGGTTCCAGCACAAGTTCGTGCATTATCCCCATCGATATTCGCACTTGAGGAAGTTCTACTACAACATCCACGAGAAGCCAAGAGACATGTTTCACGGCCTCTCGACGTACAAGTCTACAGAAAGGATGCGATTTCTACATCCGCTGTCCATTCTTTCGTCCGGCGCACGTTCTCTCCCCTCTGATCTCACATTGGAAGCATCGGATGCTTTTGATTTATATCGTGCTCTTAGCGCATGCACAGCTCTCCAGCCCTCTGATCTCGTTGCCCTCGATCCCGCGGTATTTTTTTCGTCTGGTAAACTTCTCCAGCAGAAGGACGTCATCCGATACGAAGAGGCTCTCAAACAGCACCTCGTCCCGTTGTTATCCTCGTTTGATTCGCAAGATTCCGGGGCGCCGCTGTCGCGCGTCATCACCCAGCTTCAAGACGACACTCTATCTTGCGTCCCCGACAGAGTGTTAAACACTCAACCTGATCGTGTTGTATCTGCCAGCAATCTCATTCATCTGGTCGCTGATCTTCACGCACAAGGGGACCTAGTGAGTACCCGGCGTACCCCTCTATGTTCACAAGATGCTTATTCATTCAGCCCGGTATCTTTTTCTCATTCGATCGAAGTGATTGCGAATATATGGCCCAATTTTTGAACAGCGTGCTCGAGACCCGGGAAGACGAATGGCGCGAAAATAGTCCGGAGTGGAAGCGCAAAATGGCACAATATGATGCATACCTCCAAGGCGCAAAAGAGCGAGAACGCAAAGCGGCACGAGCATCGAAACATAAGGCCGATGAGGAGGATAAGCGTGCTGACACGAGCGAATGGCAAGCATCCTTTAGACCTGATGATCCCCAGTCAGACTTTTCGTTCGCTGGTCATAGTACTTCGTACCCTGCGTCAGAACTCGACGAGGATATCGCGGATCTTACAAGGCGGAAACCCTCTCCACCTGAATGGGCATTGAGATGTTTGAGACGTGGGATCGCTGTTCACCATGCTGGTATGAATAGAGGGTATCGCTCTCTGATTGAGAGGCAAGTCTCTTCTCCAACGTAGCACCATTGTCTGACAGCAGATCAAGTCTCTTTCGCCGTGGCTTCGTGCGCGTTATTTTCGCGACGGGTAAGTGTTCCATTGTTTTCGTATGGCCTCTAACCTTCAATTGTATTTAAAGGCACTCTTGCTTTGGGTATCAACGCCCCGACCAAAACTTCGATTTTCTGCGGTGACTCGCCCTTCCTCACTGCACTCATGGTTCGTTTTCGAGAATTTAACTTGTTCGTCATTAATTGATGGCTCTAGTATCGACAATGTGCGGGACGCGCTGGACGGCGAGGGTATGACACCCTTGGTAAAGTTGTATTCTATGCTCTTCCCATGAGCAGGGTACAGAGACTGGTACTTTCAAAACTGCCATCCCTCTCTGCCAGTTTCCCTGTAACATCGACTCTCGTCGTGCGCCTGTTCAATCTGCTGGAGGGTTCCGATTACTCCACAACCGCCGTTGCTGCTGTGCAACGGCTCTTCCGCCTCCCCCAAATCAGCTTTAGCTCCGAGGAAGGAAGATACCAGCTTTTGCACCATCTACGTTTCTCGATCGACTACTTGCGTCGCGCTCGTCTGCTCGACGAACAAGGGAAGCCGCTCAATCTGTTCGGAATAGCCGCACATCTGTATTACACGGAGCCCAGCAACTTGGCCCTAGTTGCTCTGCTTCGCAGCGGCGTGATTCATGAGATTTGTGCGCAACCTAACCTGAGGCTTGCGAAGCGCAACTTCATTCAGTTGATGGCCCACCTCTTTGGACGGCGATACCTGCCTTCAGCTCACACGAAAGAGGAGTACATCACGAAGGTGGTGAAGAAGTCGCCATCGATGGTCCTACTGCCGCCATTGCCCAAGGCAGCTCGTAACGTGCTCATAGAGCAAGAGCGTGGAATCCTTCAGATTTTTACCGGATATGCCCTTACCTACGGGACTCAGCACCAAAAGGACCTTGGGCTCGACAATATCTTACCTCTGAGCCAAAGGATTGTATCGGGTACTGCAGAAGTTGAACCGTCGCTCATTCGCGACCATCTTCACCGTACCGCGATCCGTGTTGTCGCACGTTCACTCTTCGTGGCTAACTCAGGCCACGATGATCATTTTAACAGCGTTCGCGACCTCGCTCAAACGGCTCGACGTGGACTGAACCTGGCCGAACACACCATCCCATCGTTCGAAGGCATCACCGGGACAACCAACCAAGACGGCGAAAAATACGCGCTAAACGCATACCTCCTTGACTTCTACGTGCATGGGCAGGTGGCGGCTCTTGCCGCTGCCAATTCAATCAGGCGTGGTGACGTTTGGTTTTTGTTGCAGGACTTTGACCTCACGCTAATGACTGTGCGTGGGGTACTTGAGCAACTCCTACAAAAGAGGTCCGTCGGCGAAAAAGATGAGACTCCTGAGAATGCAGATCTCAGTGAGGAGGTGGATAGCGGATATGCATCTCTTGACCCAGTCCAATGGGAAGATGAAGAAGAGGAGGCATTTGGGAAGCAGGATAAGAGAAAGTGGGAATCGGCTAATGATTCGCAGAGATCTCGAGGAGTGTCGGGTGTGGACTGGCGAGTTTTCCAGGTGGTCAACGCTGCGCTCGAAGAATTCCATGAAAAGTTCAAGGCTATGTGGGCCTAGACGTGTACCAACTCTCACTGCATTTCTCGAACCGGTAGATGATTTGACCATTTCACTGCTACTGTTAGTGCACGCCTTATACCTCAGCGTTCTTTCACGAATACATGTACACGTATGCTACTGTTACCGAATTGAACTCTCGTTGAGCTGCTACTGAAGTTAATTTGTCCTCGGACTGCGCCAGCATTCACTGCTGCAGCTTGATCCAGCCTTTGCACGCGCAACAACAGCGGGGAGTCGGGATGCGTCAAGCAGCGTGAAGGTAAAACGCAGCAGCAAAGCTATGTAGCAGAGGGAAATCCCAATGTCAGAAATGGGAGTTGGAGGCGTGAAGATGAACGTGTGAGGTACAGTGAGACGATGTTGCGAACATTCAAATACACCCTTTGCCGTCGAGTAATGACTCATTTTGCTGGAGACTCTAGAGTAGACAAAAACAAAACGTGAAAACAACACAACCGAAACATAAGAGGATGCGACAGACGTAGCAGCGGGATTCAGTGCAACTTAGCATACCAGCAGACGAAACATACAGTAACATAAACAACCCATGAAACCGTACCAGGCAAAAATAATACAGCAAGAACTACACACCGACATGAATGAAAACCATCCTCTGCTCGAGTGGCACTTTCGTCTTCACGGCGTGTGTAGCACAGTTGAGTGCCCAGGCCGCCTTCGTGCAGTCCATGACACCATCCTCCTTCGGATGAAACATATATTTGTAGAAAGCTTCAACGACGTGCTTTGCGACAGCATCGTCGACCTCCCAAAGCGTGCCAATGACGCTCTTGAACCCAGAAAACTGTAGACCAGCTGCGAGATGAATGACCTCGTCTGGCGTCTCTTTATCCCCGACGGCGGTATGACACGCCGACAAAAACGCGAACTCGGCGTGTGGGATATCTTTGTCCATGATATCGAGCAGCGTTAGGTGTTCATCTCTCATGACGAAATGCGAGTTGTAAGGCTGCGTAGGGTCCTGCTTGCCATGACAAGCGAGGTGCACCCAGGTGTTCTCTTCCAAAGCTTGGAGCGCACCCGCTCGTGTGGCTGCGTCGCCAGAAACAGTTGTACGGTTGGCGGTCGCTGGGACGAACTTATGGACAAGCTCGAGTTCGCTGTCGACAGCCAACAGCGCCTTGCCTTCACCTGCACCCGGCTGACCTTGTCCGATCGCCACAAAGGACGGAGTGACACGCTTCTTCATGAGCTGTCTAGATCTCACCAGAGCCGAAAGTGTTGGCGTGTAAGAACAGACGTAGAGATCCTCCAAGCACGGCTCCTTAGAGCGATCTGCCTTTGTTAGAAATGGGTTGGCTGCATGGAGGGGAATAGACGTGAAAGCTGCAGTTGGACACAGCCAAATTCGAGAACGCCGCTTGAGTTTGAGGACATTCTCGAGTACGTTGACGACGGGTAGCATGATCTCATTCCACACTATCCGCAAGAGAACTATTAAATTATTCCTCGGCTCCGTTGGGTTCTTCCATTTTGCGTTTCGTATTGCCCCTGTGAAACGTTCCTTGAGATTGTTGAGGTCAACGAGAGAGATAGACGATAAAGGAACATGATGGGGTTCTCCTGATGTCGGGACGATAATGGCGCTGCATGAGAATTGACTGGCAATGAGGAGGATGACTGGGCCATGACGCGCTGCCGCATGCAAGTCTTCGTACGCAGGTGGGAGTAGGAACCGCGAGAAGTCTTTAAGATTACGGATTTCAGCCACGGCAGCTTCCCATTGCCTGGTACGTTTCCTATACTCTGTTTCTGCCCGATCAGCAGCAGCTCTATCGGTGATGGTTGCGGAACTCTGGGCGGCATTAGAAACGCGCTTGCTCAGCTCCAAATAAGCGTGTGCCAGTGTCGGATTTGCTGACTCGAGGTCTTCGACTGGAGTCTTGAGTCGAGAGGCCAGTGACCATTGCTGGCCACGGCCCTGCTCCACGATTTCCACTGCATGTCGTAGATTGGCGCAGCGGATGGCATATGATGCTGCATCAACGGGGAGTGTTCTGGCGTAATGGAAGGCAGCGGCAGCTTCGCGCCGTGAAGTCGCCGACGATCGTGTTGCCAAATGAGCATCCAGAAGCTCGAAGAATGTTGAATAGGCCTGCAGTGCGGATTCATGACCATGCTGCTCCGCTGCAATAGTCCAATAGTGTGCCTCAATGATGCGGCTTGGAAAGCCATGAGTGGGGTGACGCGATGCCAGTCTGAAGTTCTCCACAGCGAGTGACAAATCAGGAGGGTTGAGTTGCACTCGGTAACGAGACAAGTAGGCCACCTGCAGCCGCATGTAGCTGAAATACCTGTCAGGGTGCAGTGAAGGCAAAGCTTCTAGCGATTCTTGACAAAGATTAATGGCCTCCTCGACATCTTCGTCTTCCCGAGTATGCGTGAAACGAGAGCAAAGCACCGAGCTCAAATTGAAAAGAGTTACATGGCGCTCCGGATGGTCAAGCCGCCTTAACCGAAGGGATTCGCGATACCGATCGATGGCTTCGTTAAGATCCTCGCTGACATCTAAAATGTCATATCTCCTTTGGAGCGCGAGGGCAAGGTTGTTAAGCGTGGTAGCACGACCTGGATGCCCAGGTGGGCGCAATGTCAATGCCTCGCGATAGAGCCTGATAGCTCGGGTGATGTCATCGATGTCACCGCGTTTGCTGAAACGGGTGACGAGGGCGTTCCCTAGGTTGTCCAATGATAAATCATAATATTCATGTCCAACAGGGCTCAGGTGTAGCGCTTTTTCGTGCAAAGAGATGGCCTCATCAAGGTCATTAGGTTTGCCTTGGTGATCGAAGCGGAGATGGAGTGAGAAGGCCAAGTTGTTCAGGTACTTACCACTGTCAGGATCCTCAGGGCACAGGAAAAAGGCTTCACGACGAAGTTGTACAGTCTCGTCGATATCATCAATGCTGCCACACTGTTGGAAGCGGGTATTTAATGCCTGTGCAAGCTGTCTAAGGGCTCTTGGACGGAATTGAAAACCAAGAGGACAGAGCTCGAGCATGCTTCGTAGAAGGTGGATGCCTTCATCGGATGCGTCGAGTGGAAGACAGTTGATCACATAACCGAGCGCACTGTATGCGCCCATGCTACGAAGGTAGGTGCCTTCTGGACATAGGGGCAGTAGCTTGCAGCACAACTGCGCAGATTCGTGAATGCAGATGGTAGTAGACTCTTTGCTGTAGCGCCAGTTCAATGCTCTAATGAGATCATAAAGGGATGATGCGTGATCGGGATGACCCTGCGGACGCAATGCAAGGGCTTCGCGGAAGAGGGAAGTGGTAGTATCGATGTCTTGAGGATGATTTTGAATATAGCCTCCCAGGCGGGCATACGCGAGGTTGGTGAGAGCTGCTGCATGATCAGGATGGCCGACCGGACACTGGTCAAGAACCATCTGAAATTGCTGTACAGCATCGTTCAGGTGAGGGACTGTATCGCTTGTTGTGTATCTGGCAAATCGGGCATG
Source organism: Suillus luteus UH-Slu-Lm8-n1 (assembly GCA_000827255.1). Classification (NCBI taxonomy): domain Eukaryota; kingdom Fungi; phylum Basidiomycota; class Agaricomycetes; order Boletales; family Suillaceae; genus Suillus; species Suillus luteus. Next base: position 11,528 of record KN835577.1, read on the forward strand.
GCCCGCATCTGTGTCTCGAGCAATCGAGCAGTCTACGAGGGACTACCGTTGGTATTCAGTCACCAAAACCTAACAACAAAAGCCAGCGTCACTCACATCAAACAGTGCGACATCCTGATCCTCGCAAGCATGTACAACAGTGGCCTTGAGTGTGAGGCAAGGGTGGACACCATAAACGGGTGGGAAGGATATATCTATGAGATGTCAGTGGATGTGCATGAGCGAGAAGTAAGTTAATCACCGAATGGCTCATCTCCGTCATCAAGTAGCTCATTCCACGATGTTTGGAGTTTTCCTATGATTTCTCCGCTACCTAGCATTCGACCAAGCTCATAGGACGCCCTGATCTCGACTGTTAACGCAGTTGAGGCATGTGATGCTCTATAAACTGAACATCAGTTCTCGCATCGCGTCAGAAAGCCATGGACTTTACAGAGTCACAGTATCCCCCCACGCTGCAGATTCATCAGATGATAAGACACTGATGGCTGATTTCCAGTACCTCTGGGAATCGACGTTGATGGATACGTATATGCCCGCAGGTATGCGCTCAGAAGGGACTTGAAGATTCTTTCCGCTAATGACTGTAGATAGATCATGTGGACCATGACACGGGAACGAAGGTGACATGGAGTGACTCACCTTCAAGTTTGATATATTGTTTTTCTAAGTTATCAGTCATGATGGTACGTTGGAGCAAAATGATGAGGTGGGCCGAGTGGTGGGCAGAACGAATGGGAGGAGAAGACGAAGGTAGGGATATGGGAACTGTGGATGGAGTTCAGCTGACTCGGAGAGGCAGAGTTTAGGTCATGCTGCACCTGTTGTCCGGCACGCTGGTATGAGCGCTGAAAAAGATGGGCATAATTGGGAGAGCGTGTGTTAGACAATGCCCAAAACGGCCTTGAGCGCTTCAGCATCAAACGTGGCCCGCCAGGATAGGACACGATCGTATAATTGGCAAATTTAGAATTGAGGGTATTTCCCAAGGTGCGAACGCTGAAAGACTTTGTAAAGGGAGACAGTTTGCAAGAATATGGAAGTCGGATTCATCGATGCAATATCATATGATCATGATGAACTTCATCATGATGTTCTCCGTCACGATACGTAGTAGCAGCCTTGGACTTCCGGGCCTGTTTACATAATCACTTACCTCTTCATTAGCCCGGCCCCCAGTATCATCATCAGTATCGATCTCCAGCGCCCTAACGTCCAAGCTTTCACCCCCAAGGGTTGTGTATCAGCCCTGCACAGATAACCGGAAGAAATGTGCTAAGGGGTGGGTGGAAAGTACGATGCTACTGCCGCTTGTTCAGTGCTCATCGTATTCGGCTCACAAGAGCATAACCCTTGATTGTACCCACACGTACAGATAACTTTGTTTTATCGCTGGTTTCGCATAACATACCTGAGGCTCACGCTGCCGAACTGCTGTCATGTTTTTCGGGGGTTCGGCGGGCGGCATCCTGGTCACAACTGGGGATAGGCTACTAGCTAGTACTAGTATCTTAATCGTATCCAAAATCTCACGACCACCAAAATCACGACGACTACTTGTACACTGGCATCCGAGCAAGCTTCAAGGTCTCTAGTTACCCATGCCGTCTCATCACATCGCCCTCCACAGCGGCCAGACCATCCCTGCTATCGCACTCGGTGAGCTCTCCAACTTGTTAGTTGAAGATGAGATATGGGACTTAGTAATGGCCCAGGAACTTGGCAGCCGAAACCCAATACCAGTGAAATCACCCGCGCCGTAGAACATGGGCTAAAAGTGGGCTATAGACACATCGACTGTGCTTGGTAGGAAGAATTGTCTTGATCGTGAATTAATCTTGATAAACGGAAGGTTTTATGGGAACGAAAAAGAAGTCGGTGATGGTCTGCGTGCATCAGGCGTTCCGCGAGAGGAAGTATTTGTGCGTATAACTTTATTCGCCCCACTTCATTCCATGGAGATGACTTTGGTAGGTCACTAGCAAGGTTTGGGGTACGCACCATAGACGCGTTGAGGAATCCCTCGACCAGACCCTTACGAATCTGGGAACAACATATCTTGACCGTGGGACCTGCATTTACGAGCCCGACTGCTTTAACTGACACGAACCATCCCCTTTATCAGTCTACCTCATCCACTGGCCTGTTGCGCTGAACCCGAATGGGAATCACCCTCTCATGCCGGTGCTCCCGAACGGAAACTTCGACATCGATGAATCACAGGACAGCAGAGACACATGGAAGGCCATGGAGGCCATGGTAAAGAAGGGTAAAGTCAAGGCAATCGGCACGTCGAACTTCTCCCAGATGATGCTCGAGAAGATCTTGCCCACAGCTGAGATCATTCCGGCTGTGAACCAGGCATGTTCGACGCAACGACCCTCACGCGAAACTGACCGTTGAATCAATAGCTCGAGCTTCACTTGTACAATCCGCAGCTGAAGCTCCTGGATTACTTGAAATCGAAGAAGATTGTTCCACAAGCGTACTCACCCCTTGGTTCGACGGACGCTCCGCTGTTGACCGATAAGTCCGCCACTGAGATTGCGAAGAAGCGTGGTCTGAAGAGCACGTCCGATGTCCTTCTCGGCTACCTGCGTGCGTTCATGCTGGTCCTTCGCCCTGCGCAAGAGAGTGGTAGCTGACGGATCTGAATATAGTGAAAAAGGACATAGTTGTCCTTCCCAAATCAATGTCGCCATCCCGTATCGAATCCAACTTGACTGGCGCACTAGAGGCATACCATGCGCTGACGCCAGGGGACCTCGAAATTCTTGATGGTGTAGCTGCGAGTGGGAAGCAGAAGCGTTTCATCATGCCCTACTGGGGTGAGTATTTGTGATAGCCGCGAAAGTGATGGCACTGACGTATACTATCTAGGTATCGATCTTGGTTTTGATAACTGGCCCGCTCCAACGTAAGCGATGAGCTCGGGTGTACACGATTCAAGGTAGATAAATTGTAGGGCACCATTGTAGCGTCTCGGCTGCAGACATGGGAGCTGTTCACGCAAGTATAATTTTACGTACTTCAAAGGATTTTTTTCTTGAATTTACTGACCGACGCATTGGTAAATAAGTGGAACGAGGCAGATGCACAGGTAATATGAGGGTGCAGACCGGCGGACGATATGTGCGGGTGACCTGTCAGCTCACAACCCAGAGTCACATAATTGATCTCCTTCGGCCATGTTTGCTTCAGGAGTTAGAGGTGCTCCCGGTGAGTATCAACAACCAGCACCAGACGCGAGGAGTCACGTAATTGACTGAGGGGGATGCGTCCATCAAGTGTGACATTAGACTCGTGGCATCTTATTGGCAGGAGTCGATCGAGTAAAACAACCTAGTCTGTAAATTTAAACGACACAACAAATCAAACATACATTGACAAGCTCAGCGATCCAACTCAGAAAACACATGGCTTCAAGAGTAACCCAAACCTTGGAGCACATCAATATTCACTTGACAATGACATATCAGCGAAGGCTTTAATGCAGATAGTATAGCGTCAAAGCATGGCGTGACATGGAGTACCATAAGAAGCATGACATGAAGTGTGGGATGATGAGGGAGGATTGTTTTAGGCAGTCCTGGATAAAATGCATGAGCTCAAGATCTGGATGGAAGTGGAAGACGTACTTGTGGTGCGAAGCTTTGATGGCTGCGACCTTGGCCTTCTTCTCAGCAACACGCTTTTGCATAAGGGAACTAAAGGAGATGTTACTACGGCCGACCAGGTTTCGTGCATTATTATCACTTACTCGTATTCTGCCTTCTGCTCCTTCTGGCGGTCGATCCGGCGACGGTTAAGAGAACGGAGGTGACGACGGCGTTGAAGACGGATGGGAGTGACCAATCTTTGGATTTTGGGTCTATGCAGGGAGAAATCGTCAGCCCAGAAGAAAAAAAACGAGGTGATGGTATACTGACGCCTTGGTGTAAGGCTTGGCGTTCTCCTTCTTCGAGCTCTTCACCTCACGTCTTACAACGTATTTCCTGACATCGTCCTCCTTCGACAAGTTGAAAAATCTTCGGATTTTCGTTGCCCTTTTAGGACCAAGTCTCTTGGGCAGAACGGTATCAGTGAGCCCAGGGACATCATTGTCGCCCTGTTTAACGATGACGACGGAGAGGACAGCAATGTCAGGGCCGACGATGCAACCACGGACGGATTTGCGCTTCCTCTCGCCTGAGCGGCTTGCACGGTAGCAAGTGTGCTTGTCGGTCAAGAGAAGTCTGACACGGTTGGGGAGCAAGACACCCTGCATCATGGGGAAACCCTGCTTGTCGTTACCACCGGTGATGCGGAAAATGTAACCCTTCCATTCGTCCCCAAGGATGTCTGCGTCGACCTCTTGCGAGATCTTCTTGTCGAAGAATATACGGCTAGTTTCAAGAACTTTAGTCAGTTTTCAAGGAAAGAGTTGTGCCCATCGTACAATCTCTTCTCATCGTCGATGTTGATGGTCTTTTGAGCCCCAGTAGCGGGGTCTGGATCGAACGTCAATTCTCATTGTATTGAACATATTGACATCGAACGCACTGGCAATATTGATCTTCATACTATCCGCGGAGAACGGTCAACACGAGCTCGAAATTGATTTCGACGTCGAGAGCTCACCTTACGAAAGGAAAAAATGCCTGGTCACCGTGGGCTGCAGCGACGAGGAGGAGTCTTGATCTTGCTGGTTAGCCTGGGCCTTGTGTTCAACAGTGGCAGTTCCCGGCTTGTGGCTGAAGTGGAAAATAAGGTTTGCTACTGTACAGTTGCTAAGCCACACACTGACTTGTCACGCGTCACATCACCTTTCCGTGAACGCGTCCAACGACACTCAAGGCATCCTCTCCGTCAACAAAAACTGTGAGCACTCTGCAAAGTAGCGTTGTTCAAAGCTGACTAGGTGGCTCAGATTCATCATGGGTCGCATGCACGCTCCCGGCAAGGGCATTTGTGCGTAGCAAAATATCCTCCATTGATTTATGTGGATTTATCCTGATCATCTTCATCAGCGTCCTCTGCCCTTCCTTACAAGCGCTCCCCTCCTTCGTGGCTCAAGACTACGCCCGATGAAGTCGTCGAGCACATTATGAAATTGGCCCGCAAGGGTCTCACTCCCTCCCAGATCGGTGTTACCCTCCGTGACTCGCATGGTATCCCCCAAGTGCGCTTCGTCACTGGTAATAAAATTCTCCGTATCCTCAAATCCAACGGTGCGTGCTTCAACGACCGATTACTTTCCCAAACACTAACGCACTGAACTGCCATCTGCCTCGTTGCCGTGCATTTCTGCTACTGCATCCTGTTTTGTACATGCCTTTTGTTTGGGGATAGGATTGGCACCATCCATCCCAGAGGACCTTTGGCACCTCGTCAAAAAGGCGGTGGCCGTGCGCAAGCACCTTGAAGTCAACCGCAAAGACAAGGACTCCAAGTTCCGTCTTATCTTGATCGAGTCTCGTATTCACCGTCTTGCTCGCTACTACAAGACAAAGCAGCAGATCCCTCCTACGTTCAAGTATGACTCTGCTACTGCTTCCACCCTGATTGCGTGAGCGGTAGTGGGCGTTGACGTGTAGTGGCTGTTGGGGCAGACCATATCCGTATATTTTCGCACAATCCCTTCAAGTACTGATGTCATGTACAAAAATTAGGCTTTATGCAGAACTATGCGCAAATCTTCGGGCTCATGATTAAGGAGGTCATAACCTCAGAGTCGAAGTTGTGTATAATCTCCATCACTCGCCGGCTCATAGATTGCTGACTATTGAACATGGACCTGTATCTACTGAGGATTGATTGCTACATCATGAAGGTCTACTATGAGCTACCGAGACTCCGAGGTACGACATAGCCGTAGCATTGCACTACGAGTCAACATGCTTTTTCCTAATGAGACCAAGAAAGCTCGAGTCGGCCGAAGGGGTGTACATGTACAGTCTCATAGGGCATTTTCTAATTTTGCACTCGTATGATCGTCTGACTACAGCAAGAATTGCATCATAGATCCTAGATTCAGTGTCTACATACATATCAGCATGGACCGACACCTGAAACCATCCTCCAACATCCTCTCCTTTAAAGCTAAACACTGATTCAACCAAGTATGTAGTGCACGTCCTGTCGGATGGTATATGAAATCAATGATAGTCCTTGGGAACTATGTTTAGTAATTGCAATTGGTACATACCAGTTTCTCACATCACTCTTTTCTTTCTTCAATGCGCTCTTCGGCTTCTTCGGCTTCAATGTGCTCCCTGCGAACCTTGCACTGCGAGCATTCCTCCACCTTGTATCTCGTCCATTCCTCGTGGGTGATATCCCGTACCTCGCCCCCCTTTGTCGTAGCTGTTCCCACTCCCCAGCATATTTCAGAACATTTGGGGCAGTGACCTAGGGTTGCAGCCCATGTCATTGACTTGCCGCATTGGCAATGATGCGTCTCTTTGGAATTGGGTTCTGGCATTTTGCACTCTTCGTCTTCTTCGGCTTCAATGTGCTCCCTGCGAACCTTGCACTGGGAGCAATCCTCACTCTGGTATTTCGTCCATTCCTTGTGGGTGATAACCCGTACTTCGCCCCCCTTTGTCGTAGCTGTTCCCCCTCCCCGGCATATTTCAGAACAATTGGGGCAGTAACCTAGTTTTGAAGCTCGTTTCGTTGACTTGCCGCATTTGCAGTGATGCTTCTTTTTGTTGTTGGGGTCTGGCATAATATGAGATTAGATGACGATAGCTGCAATGCGAATTTGCGTGTGGGTGTTTTAGAGGAATGGCGCAGTAAAGCAGCAGAGGTGGGATGTGTACAATGAATGTCAGTGGCGATATTTAAAAGGAGCAGATTTATAACCTGTAGAATCCAATCAGGGGGGATGCTGAGGAACACCTGGTCAAAGCCCGGTCCTCCATATCCTCCGAGGTAGTAGTGCTGGGCCCAGACCCACAACCTTCAATGACCGTAGGGGCTAGAGCAAGGCTAGAGTTAGTTATCTACGATATTGACAGTGTAGCCTGGGCCTGAGGCCTGAGGCCTGAAGGATGTACGTTAATATTCTGCCTGCATCCTGTTTCCGACTCGGAGCATGCTGAGTGCCGCGAATTGACACGGGTAGTACGAAATTTATGGATCAATGGCACGCGTACTCACGAATTTTGCAAAGACTCCATCAAAGGGCGGCCCTTGTTCGGGACCTTCAAGGAGTAAATTGACTGCGGTCAATGCCTACATGGCTCCCGTTCATTGCCCATTTTCAACCTTGCAGTAAGGAATATCCTTTTGACAGACAGGTTGCAGTCTAGCACTCGAGCCCGCGGTAGGCGTGAATCCAGGCCCGGGATGAGTCTGCTATTCGCAGCCATGGCGCTCCATCGATAAGCAATTTTTGGCCACGGAAGCTCTCCAGACATCGCCAGTGCACTTCAGCGGGGGGATCACGCCAGAACATGCCAAGGAAATTGTCGAGGTACCGTTCACAGATTTTTGAAGGGCTTTAAGGAGGTCAAGTTGTTCACTGGCGGCAACTGTGGGAAGAAGGGTTTCGGACGAGGAAATTCACCGTCACAGAAGGTGGCAGAGCTTATCTAAACCTAGTACATGCATATGCCAATATGGTGACATTCAAGTTGAGAACTTGAAGAAAATTTCCTATTCTGGGTAATTGCAACGTTGAAACCTGGCGTTCAACTCTCCACCTATAGCTAGTACCTGTATTCCCACACCGTAAGTGCACGCTGATACGCTAAGCCTCAATAACCATTTCCCGGCCCCCGTCAGGCTGGCCCAGCGCACCACTGCAGATTTATGACTGTCAGGTCTGCAGCGAAGACACCAGGACTCAAGATGGCATGTTCCGTGTTTAATATAACAGACATATACTCTAATAATGTTGTAGCAGAGACGGTACAGTTGCAGCTCTAGTACTATCAATGATCGTACTCATATTGGGGTGTCAATTTATCATTCGTCTAGTTCGGGCATCCCAATCCCGGGGTGGGTTTTGGCCCATTCGAGATGTTTGTCCACCCAGATCTCATAGTCATTAGAAGCCCAAACGTTTACCTGGAAGCACAACAGCTCTGTAAGCCGACGGAAAGGACGACCCATTCCATACGCTTCTCTCCACTCTGGGTATTGCACAGACCCTTCCATCGCTGAAAGAAAGGCAGCACGTAAAACATTTCTTTCTTCACTGGTTCCGCCTTCGTAACTGGATTCTGGGTCATCCGCATCTTGCAGCCATCGTGGGATCACTGCACATTCCCATAGGGGCGCAATGGTGGCTGCTTCAAAGTCGATAAAGCCAGTTACTCGACCTGAATCGGTATCGATCTACCACACACATGTCCGTTGATAGTAGGCATCGTAATGGGGCGTGCATAGACATACCATGATATTTGATAAACGGAAGTCGTCCAACTTTAAGGAGAATGGCCTTCGTGGGGTGGTGATGTTGGGAGGTATCAACATATTACCGGGATAGGTAGAGCACAGCTCAACAGCCTTTCTCATAACACGCTCTCCGAGTTCAAGTCGGCTCTCTGCTAAATGAGTAGGGCCGTATTTGCGAAGCTCCGAAAGAACGACGGGACGGTGGTTGGAGATAAATTCTAGTTCTGCTCGTAGATTGCTCGAAAGATATTCAGTTACGGTGGAGAAAGGACCTCTGTTGGGATCGACGTTTTTTGAGATAGGCGCGTCGGGAACTCGGACAAAGCCATCGAGAGCGCGGTAGAACGGCGTGCTGATTATTGGTCCAATGACGAATTGAGGTGAAGGAGGGCTCAAGTAGAGAGATCCTGCACTTTCAAATCGAAGAGAGAATATCTCCATGAAATAGCGTGCAACCTGCGACACTACGGTCTTCTTGACCTCTTCGGAGAGATCCCCCCAGTTGAGGCTAGCAGGGGTCCCTTTAACCTCGAGTGCGCAATGTATGAGTGAAACATCCCAGACGGGACACGTTGGTTTTGGCAACATACTTTATCCATGATCATGTATTCTGCTCCAACAGGATTCGATGCATCAGAGTTCCATGCATAGATGCGTGGAACAGGTATATTTGTGAACGCAGCAATCATCTTGCACGTCGCGACCTTTCGGAAGAACGTAAATTCCTCAATACCAACACGAGTAACTTGATACAACATGTAGTATCTGTAGCTCACCTCCGACTCAAGCTTGTCCTTTGGAAACGCAGGAGAGGCCACTCGAATGACAGCGTCAAGAGGGGTACCATCCGATCGCAAGATATCATATACCTATAAAAATGTCAACGAACAATCATCTGTGCCATGCTCGGCCAGACGGACCTTGTGATAACCTCCCTCAGCAAGTTTCTCCAGCTTGCAACTTGTCAAGAAATGAAGATCAACAACTGATTGCAATTCAACAAGATTGAAAGAATCCGGCTCGCCATCCCCATCGTACGAAAATGTAGACATTCGATCATCATCATCACCCATGCTGCAAGAAATTGGGTTTGGAAGAGATCACCAGTGGCGGTGGCTAGTACGTCAGAAGCGAAACTTGTAGAATACAGGCACCCACTGTGGTTGCACCGTGGCACCTTTGCGCGTGGCTGTAAGCGCGTATCATCACGTGGATCCGAGTCTTTAGGGCCAGGTGAAATTGACGCGGTCCTGCCGCGCCTGCCGCGGTCGTGACGCGCCTGTGACGCGGCGTTATTGACGCGGCACTGTCACAAATTCT
>KN835578.1:0-21220 GCA_000827255.1 Suillus luteus UH-Slu-Lm8-n1
ACTGCGATGGACGATACCAGGACCGGACTCGTCGTACTCCTGCTTTGAACACCACAGGTTCTGGAAAGTGGACAGGGAGGCCAAGATGGAACCACCGATCCAGACAGAGTATTTCCGCTCAGGGGGAGCAACGATCTTGACCTAAAAACAATGAGGAATAAGAATCATGTCTCACATCCTAAACACTGGCACGAACCTTCATGCTTGATGGCGAGAGCGAGGTCAATTCCTTTTGCATACGGTCGGCAATACCAGGGAACATGGTGGTACCACCCGACATCACGACGTTACCATACAAGTCACGACGAATATCAAGATCGCACTTGAAGATCGAGATGTAACTGGAAGGGGAAGTAAATCGGACAATGTTCCTGGTAATTAATATATTTGCTCACGTTGTCTCGTGGATACCTGCAGATTCGAGAACAAGGAATGCAGGCAGCAGCACTTCCTAAAATCATATTATATCAATGGGGTGCTCAGTACCGCAACCATATAAAAATGAACCTTTGGTTGGTCCCAATACCGCAAACCCAAATATGCGAAGGGCTATGAAAAGAAACTCCTGCGCAAAAATGCCAGTCGCAATGGGCAAGAGGGTCCATGCAAGCTCGGGGTGTTGTTCAAAAAAGTCTACTGTAAGATTAAGTATTAGGTCGTCAACGTTCGGGAACGGCCAAAAACTTGTGACGTACTGATGGTCACCACAATGTATAGAACACCAGACATGAGAGAACTAGCGCGATTTTTTAGGACTTCCTCATTTGCTCCGTGCTTGATGGCAATTCGTAGAAAAGTCCCCTCCATGCGATTAAGAACCGCGTTGATTATCAGGGTACGCTTCTCATGGCCAGGAGCCTCCTCGGGTGGTGGGAACTGCTCCTTGAGCTCTTCAATTAGGGCGCGAAAGGTATTTTGAAATTCTTCTAATACTGAATCGAAAGAAATACCACGTAGTTCTGTGGCTCCTTTAACAACTTCGTGAAGGGATGTAGCTGCGCTGGCAACACTATTAACAGACTTCTTGAACTCCGATATCCTTGAGGGAAATAATAGTTGGAAGAGTCCGTCCATGTGTAACTTTGGATATTGGACAGAGCAAGGCCGCGGCGGTTCGATCGTTTTTTCCAACTCCGCCAGATTGGGTTATCACCTTGAATAAGTCTGCAAAATAACATTAAAAATTGGCGCAAATGTCAGGCTCGAAGTTTAGCACACGGTCGACATCGACGTCGCACGATGTTGAAGCGCTGACAGTCACTTACTGGATATCCCTTGTTGCAAGAACCGAGAATAACTGTATGTGCGAGGCACAAAGCAGCGGTTGTCAGATAATATTTTCCGCGATGCGAATGAAACAAACCCTGTAACATGAAGCAACTTGCACATCTGCAGTACTTGTAAGTGCCAATTCATCAGCATCTTCCATAACATGAATGCGTATATCTTCCTGGCAGTGGTATGAGACTGACAGTGATCAGGGGGCTTGCCAAAGAGTTACTGCGCCGAGTCCGACAAGTTTGGCGGAGGATTGCGTGCACGTGACGACGAGCACATTTGATTCCGTTATCACCGTTACGAGTAGACTTCGCACCACACGATCAAGCTCTCCATCAGTGCCAGCATCGAACTATGGCAGCGTCAACAGCGCCGACGTCTCAAACGCACCCAGCTTCGCTACCGCCATCAGTGTTTACCCTCCCCCAAACAGCACAACTCGAAGCCCTGTACACCATCATCCGTGATAAAACCACAAGTCGAGGAGATTTCTTGTTCTACTCTGACCGGATCATTCGTCTACTTGTCGAAGAAAGTTTAAATCATTTGCCTGTAATCCCTAAGATAGTGGAGACTCCCACAGTATGTCAATACTTTTTGGACCACCTGCATCAATTTTCCCCCTATATTGATATGTTTCTGCTGAAGGGCGCCACATACGAAGGTGTTGGTTTCGAGGGAAAGATTTGTGGAGTGTCAATCCTGCGCGCTGGCGAGGTTTGTTTATCGTCATGTACGAATAGCGCACAACCTGACGGTTAGTAACACTCGATGTGACAGGCCATGGAAGCAGGTCTTCGGGAAGTATGCCGTAGCGTGCGCATTGGGAAGATTCTGATTCAACGGGTATGATCATGTGTCTGCATCGCCTAGTCTTTAATGACAACTTTTGCAATCAGGATGAGGAGACTGCTCTTCCGAAGCTCTTTTATTCTAAGGTAGATGCTGTGTGCTGGGACGGGCATTGTGTTGACTGCTTTGGAACTGCAGCTTCCTGAAGACATTGCATCCCGATACGTACTTCTCCTTGATCCGATGCTAGGTGCGTCATATTCTTCTTGCATGCTCATTCTTGCTAAACTATGTGAAGCAACCGGAGGCTCCGCTATGAAGGCAGTTGAGGTTTTGCAGGAGCAAGGCGTTCCAGAAGAGCGCATAATCTTCATTAACTTGGTTTGTTTAACTGCGAGTTTCATCCGAAATCAAACATTTTATCGCCGTCTAGATTGCGGCACCAGAAGGTTTGAAGAGGTTCTGTGGTAGATTCCCATCTTTGCGCGTGGTGAGCAGACATATGCCAGTAAAATTTGATCAAATTAATATCGCCCAGATTACCGGATGGATAGACAAGGGCCTTAACGAGAAATCTTACATTATTCCAGGTCTGGGTGACTTTGGGGAACGAAGGTGCGTTCGCTGTACAAGTTGGTACTCGTCGTCACCTACAATGGATCTAGATATTGTGAATGAAGAATCGTCACGAGCAACGTCAATCATCACACTTTTAGATAACTATCATGCAGCATTCAAGTGCTTGATCCTTCATGCTTTTTGTCGATTTGCTGCGTTTTTCTCGCTGAGTATCTGGTTTAGTGTGCTAAACGGTAGATGTGATCCCGTGGTCTTGTTGCTAGGCCATTAATCTACCTACAACAATTTTTTTGTGACAAATGAACATACAAGTTCGCTGACCAGACTCTATGCCAGTCATTCATCACGCAAGATGAGCACTTGCGTACCCCAGTTGGGCAGACAAAAGATCACCAAGAGGGTGATGGTGTTGGCCTGCTCGCTGCAGAGACAACCGACACGCCGACTTCTTCTTCATTTTCTTTACCAGCCTTCTTTCGATGCCTCGCATTGTCCGGTACCATCAGTTTGATCGCATGTGCTTTTGGTGTCGGCCTCCAGAACGATGGGGGGATAGGGCGAGGAGTGTTGATAGAAGAAAGATGACCTCCGTATGCAAATGGCGTCGTTACGCGGGAGGTCATTGGAGATCCGAAGAGTCCAAGTGTGCGAGCAGGTGTTTGATATGTAGGTACCGCCCGCATATGATTGAAAAGAGTGGGAGCGTTCCGAATGGATAGAGGAGTATTTTGGATGTCACGGCGAAATGGTGATGTGACTTGAGGCAAAGATTGCGGAAACGCTGACCACGGTGTGGACACTCTGTAAGGGGTTGCAGTACTCGGCGCGGCAGGAGTAGGTCCTAGATACGGAGATTGATTTGGGCAAGTACTGCGTGGCGGGGTGCGAGGTGAAGCCGTGCTATGCTCTGCTTTTTTCTCACTTTCTACCGGATCTTCGTGAGTGTTGTTCTGTGAATTCCACAACAATATTAATATTACCGATATCACATGTAATGACTGACACTACTGACCTGGTTATTTATCATGTGTTCGACCCAGTCCTCTACTATTGTGGCTATGCATTGAAACTCCTTCAATGCATCAGCCAGACTGGCGATACCCCTTGAGACGACGTGACCGTCAATGCCAAGAGAAACAAGGAAAACGCCCGCCCGTGTGAGCAATGCAGTGATCGCTCTCAGGGCATGACTATAAGCAGCGACTAGTTTGTTGTTATCCGATAAAGAGAGTGGTTTCATATTAGCAGCCGTGGGTTGCATAGTCTGTATAATCGTAAATGTGGTTTGGTGCCAAAGGCTGGCGCAGATGCGATAGAGCTATTTACATGTATTGACGCGACAGATCACGTGCATTGATTTTGGCCAACCTGATTCCTGGGCCTGAACCATTAATGCCGTGAAGCTCTTGACCAGGTCCGGTTTGCAACTTCCCCGTGTGGTGGCGCCTCCTTGAAGATAAGCAAATCAATTTGTTGGAATGCTGTTCTTCAGCGCCCAAATCTCCTGTAATGGCTTAGTATCTTCCTTCAATTGGACATTTGGGAGACTAAGCCGAACCCATGCACACCATGCTAGTCTTGATCTGATACAGTTGACCTGTTTTCGTACCTTTAGGATCTTGACGTCCGAAACTTAATAGGTTGGCGATTGCCTGAGTAGGCTTCAAAGAGTGAGGTAAGAGCCGTACACCTCGCAGGTTTCATACTCATCATCATCATAGATGTTAGGCGAAGGATAAAACTGCCACAGACTGCCACCCCAACTCAAGATTGCTCATTGCTGTCATCGCTTGTGGCGTAAACCACTGTCAATAGCTTCATCAAAATGTAACCTATTTCAACCATGGGTTTTCTCTCTATATCACAATTGATGCTCCGCAATGCTCGGTTACATTGCTTTGGGGGGCTAGTCTCGGTTTAGACTGTGAGATTCCCTGGGATTTCCCAGAGGACCTGTTGTTCTAAGGAACTCCTCCGAGACCTCTGCAGCGACGACATTTTCACACTGTGGGTGCGAAATTAACGAATGGGGCCTGGTCTCACTCCATACGTGAGACCAAGATACTCAGACTTGATCAGTCTCCACAATAAATGCCCTCCCCCATCCGGGCAATCGACCTTGGTGCTTCGCAGGCGTCGTCTGACCTTGCGACCCCTCGGATGCCTGACTTAGAGGTGGTAAAGTTTCTCCGACTTCGATTCCCGCGTTATCACTAATCCAGCCGGCAAGATAATCGACTACCACGAACGTCTTGAACATCGAACATCGAAGCGCAACTTACGCGTCTGTTCGCCGTGGTTCACGGTTGCTATTCCGATCGTCAATTGTCCGACGTCGCCTTCTTCCATGTGATGTATGTCTGCTAGGCGAACGGTTAACTGAGCTATCGCAATCTTTCCACTTTTCCTTCATCAGATACACGGATCGGCTGATGTTCCAACGGGTGTTGATTGCGCCCTTGTAGGCATTTTGGGGCACAATTAGTATTCATCTCAGTGGCGCATGCACCACCTCAAACTTCAAGACTAGCACCTAGCAAGGTACTCAATGAAATTTGTGAGTACGTGTGTTTACCATTGAACTTACTCTAATAAATACGCAGTAGCCCAATGCAAGCATCCGAATACACCGGGATGCGTGCAAGGTTTACCATTTGTATTTCCGAAAGCATTTTAAGAGCATTTAATTCTTCCATTAGCAAAGTCTGTTTCCATGCTCCGCTTCCGAATGATTCCCGAAGGCATAGAAGCACTCCACATGGTTGAATATGGTCATATTTATTGTCTCTCAAACGAGTTCGAGCAAACACAATGGGAACACATTCAGTATGTAATACGCAGGGGCTATTCCATTCATTCATTGGACCGTCGAGCTCTAATGAGACACGTGCAGATTAAGACTCTCGGCATGGCTCCCCCTACTGATTATCGTGTCGGCATCTGGGCCTTACTCAGTGGTTTCTGTCTACAAAGCTTGTCTTCTCCGTCAATTGTAGGGACGATCAAAAGCGCACAAGACTCCACAATGATCAAGATTTCCATAGCTATCATCATGCTTGCAGTTCGGCATCTCTTCGTAAGTGTCACAAGCCAGTCTCATACATACTATTTCAGCCACACAGGTGACTTTTCTTATCTAGACTAGGGCCACTGTGATCTGAGATGGCAGTTGATGGTTGGTTGATTGAGAGGATGGCTCAATGGCACAGCGCATTTCCCACTCTTTCCAGCTCATCAAGATCTTCTTTTGAGACCTAGCAAGCATGAACGATTCTTGTGCGAACA
Organism: Suillus luteus UH-Slu-Lm8-n1; assembly: GCA_000827255.1. Lineage (NCBI taxonomy): Eukaryota > Fungi > Basidiomycota > Agaricomycetes > Boletales > Suillaceae > Suillus > Suillus luteus. Next base: position 5,935 of record KN835578.1, read on the forward strand.
AATCTATGATATTTGTGTCTGATTGTGTGAGATCTGAGTTGTTGTTACATAGTGTGCCTTGTGAAAATTTTCACTGCCTATGCAAGACTAGCGGATACTGAGTGCTCAAAGCAAAACTGAATAAGTACTTGGGCATCTGATATCCGGGGTTCATCTGCAATTACATTCAATTCCCTCTTGCTCCCATATCAAATCATGTCCGCCGTCTCAGAACTCCCTCTTCGTCGTCGCCGCCATTCTGGATCGACAACAGCACCAGCGCCAATCCGTGCTAGTCTACTCAAAGCACAACAAGATGATGAAGCTACAATTATGCCCCCACCACGACCAAAATCAACTCCTGTTGACGAACGGCCCCAACGACGACGCAGGTCCGGTTCACCCGAGTCTGATTCGGAAGGCTCCGATAAGGAGACAAGCACCATGCAGGTTGATAACGATTTGCCTAGCCAACAAACTCAACAATCTTCATCGTCTCCATCACACCCTCAAGAATCTTCTCAAAAACGTGGAGTTATCACGCTCAAATCAGACAATTCTAGCCCAGAGCGCCCCACTCGTCCCCTACCTGCGAAAGCTCGGAAAATGGCCGGAAATCCATCCAGCAATCCCATGCCGCTACCTGCGAACCCCTCTATGCTACCAGTTCAGGCTCATGTACCCCGTGGGGGCGTCGCATCGACTCAGAGAAGGCTGTTTGTCATCCTAGAGCAAGCTTGCTTGGAGGCATACAGGGTTTCAAGTGGAGGAAAAGGCAAAGGCGGCAGGGAGGGCGATGTCAAATACACTCTGTTGAACTGCGACGACCATCAGGGCATCCTCGCAAAGACTGGCAGAGATATTGCGGATGCCCGTCCTGATATTACGCACCAGGTGCGCACTATTGGAAAACGACGTGTGATTTCTTGATACTAAGTTTGCTCCTCAGTGCCTGTTGACACTCTTGGATTCGCCTCTAAACAAAGCAGGTCTGCTGCAAGTGTACATCCACACTACAAAAGGGGTGCTCATTGAGGTCAATCCTCATGTAAGGATCCCCCGTACCTTTAAACGATTCAGCGGATTGATGGGTAAGTTACGCTTGTTCATCTTGTTCTCGTTACTCATTTTTTTTCAAGTTCAACTTCTTCATAAGTTGTCTATTCGCGGAGTTAATGGCCCAGAGAAGCTGCTGAAGGTAATCAAGGTATGCTCTGCATTCTTTCGACCTGCAAGTATCGCTTGACCTTGTGCTCCAGAACCCCGTGTCCGACCACCTTCCTGTCAATACCATGAAACTCAGTCGGTTAATTCATATTCCCGTAGATACCCACTCACCCTTCATCCTTATCTAGCTCTTTCTGGTGATGCTCCCACTGTCAGACTCTCCCGTTATCTTCCGACACTTCCGGAAACGCACTCAATTGCTGTCTTTGTGGGCGCGATGGCTCGAGGCCGCGATGACTTCGCCGATCATGTTGTAGACCAAAAGATCAGTATCAGTGACTATCCTCTATCAGCGTCTGTCGCTTGTGGCAAGGTGAGTGCTTGCTGCAATATCTTGAACCAAATTCTTATTTTCTGGTAGTTATGTTGTGGTCTAGAAGAACTCTGGGACATTGTCTGATGTCCTCATATCTTTTGATATTAAAAATTGAAAACTATCGATATGTTGTATCATATTGTCAGGTTGGTTGTTTGTACCTTAGAAAGCATTCCGCTCTTTTCATCTTTTTTGCACACTACTCTCTACCGCATTCCTCACTCACACACAGTAGCATTTCAACCTGCGTTGCTCCGTAAATTTATTCGCTGAGCCGCATCGTGTACTACTAGTAGATGGATTACCCCCAAGCCCCCTCGCATTAGAACACGACTCAACTCGTGTTTCTGGGCTCTGGAAATAATGATGCGATTCCTGCTAGATTTGTGATATTCTTGGATTCCTTCTATGTGATCATCGATTCGAAGTTGTGGAAATGGAATGGTGTAATATTGTGAAGCGCTGGAGCACTGAAGCAGGCAGGCACCAACTGGCACCAGCCACCGTAATAGTGCTGTACTGTGATCCCGATTTTTACCAGTTTCAACGCCTGCACTTAGGCTTAAGCTTCACCCTTGACCATGTCCACACTTGAACAAGCCAGCGCCAGTCCAATGCCAGACGGCATTACTGATCCTAACTTCCGTCCTCTGCCAGGGCGGGTTGGAAACCTTACTGTCCCGCAACAACACGCCCTTCAGACTTTGAAGAATCAGCTCCACGATGAAGGCCATTTTGTCGAGGAGAGGATGGACGATCCAATGCTGCTACGGTATGTCCCACATCTCGATCTGAGTCTGTCGATGCATCCAGCGTCGCAGAACCGCGATTCATGTCTGATAGGTCGTGTGAGGCGTGAGTTGATCCAGTCTGCAGGTATCTGAGGGCGCGCAAATTTGATATCCCGAAGGCAAAGGCGATGTTGCTAGCTGCTGAGCAGTGGAGGCAGGATATGAAAGTAGATGACATCGTGCGGTTCGTCGCTTGCCTTTGTCTCGTGCGCCGATTAACCTCATCTCGCCCAACGCAGGAACTTTGATTTCACCGAGAAAGAGCAGGTTGATCAATACTACCCTCAATACTACCATAAAATGGACAAGGTAGCTGTCACATCCTTGAGATGTGTGCATTCACTAAGCGCTGTGTTGCAGGATGGCAGACCGGTATACATCGAGCGGCTCGGCAAGCTCAATGTTCCAGCACTCTACGGCATCACGACGAAGGAACGGTTACTCCAGCGTCTCATCCTTGAGTACGAGAAGTTTCTTACAGATCGTCTCCCAGCATGCTCTGCAGCTGTTGGTCACCCCGTCGAGACGGTCTGCACCATCCTTGATCTGAAAGGCGTTTCCCTCTCTTCCTTTTATCAAGTCAGAGACTACGTGAACGAGGCTTCAAAGATCGGACAGGACCGATATCCGGAATGCATGGGCAAATTTTACATCATCAATGCGCCTTGGGGTTTCTCTGCTGTGTGGTCGTTGATCAAACCTTGGCTGGATGAAGTGACCGTGTCGAAGATAGAAATTCTTGGGAGTTCATACCAACAGAAGTTATTGCAGGACATCCGTGCAGAGGATCTTCCTGCAGATCTTGGTGGCAAGTGCAAATGTGCAGGCGGGTGCTCGCTGAGCGACGCAGGACCATGGAACCCGGATGAGAAGACAGGGAATGGTGTTGCCTAGAGATAGATATCCTGGTAGCGAGCTGGTGGGCATGCTCTGACGGTAATCTACGTATACAACGTACTTAATGGATTGTCGTTTTAGCATTCAACGATTCTCATTCATTGACAGTGGAGTACTTAGACATTAGGGCTGGTGATGTAAATAGCAGACGACGTACGTGACCGCAGGAGATACGTATTAACGGATATATGAGCGAAAGATGAAGAAGGCGAGATATCATCACTTAATTTTACAAAAGTCTGTCCCTTCACATGCGGGGACGATTTTGTGCCTGAAGAAATCTGAATGAGTAGGGCACGACCAGAGGGAATGTATTTTTACTTGGCTTTGATGTGCTCCTTGACACCTTCCAAGATGAAACTCCGTGAGCCAGCGCAGTGTTTGCAGCGATAGTCTTTAATGTGCTTTTGGGGTGGCTGAGTTGGGGTAACAAAGAACTTCGTTCCTGTTGGTGGTACTTTGACAGGGGCCATGTCATAGCTAAAGTCGACTCCTTGGTTCGGAGCGGCGACTCCATGCCTACCAGGAGTGTCAGTAAGTTGAGTGAAACAGAAGAGAAGACGGTTTACCATCGTATATGATCAATGACGGTAGCCTTGTCAACTGGGTTTCCTTGATGCCTTTCGCACTTGTTACAGTACCACACTCGATCAGTAGCGCTGGGATATTCAGGGGGATGCCGGCCATGGATCACTTGAAGTTGCGCAGCACTCAAGAGCACCCAGCGAGGCACTGCATGCGAATTCTCGACGTGATGGAAGACCTAGAATGTAGCATGATTGTTGAGTACGTTGTCAAAAAACACATTAACACGGGAACGAACACTCCGACGCCAGTCCATCGCCATCCGGTAAGTTCCCCCATTCTCTGACTTGGGTGGACAGTTGGAGCAAAAAAAGTGATGTTGGAGGTGATCCATCTTGGTTGCGGTTGTAGTTTTGGCGTCAAGGCCGACTAAGCTTAACAAAGAGCGAGCAGCAGCAACCCCAGATTGAGATATCAAGAATGTGCATTCTATTGTGGAATATGAGCTTTGGCACGTGGTATACTGCACCTTGTCCCATGTGATTAGGGGGACCCGGTACGAATGATCACATCGGAAGATAGAGGTGGCTAGTTGCAGTAAGGTCTCATCAGGGGCGTTGATACCTTGATCTTGTGGCATTAGGGTATCTTGCGAGATACCAGTGGACGGGCTGAGGAGTTGCGTTAGTGCAACCTTCGTTTGATGGATATATCCAGTGCAAAAATCCGGGAGTTTGTCGGCAAAAGCACGACAAGCATTGTTATCGCTTTCTTGATCCACAGTGGGCGGACTATTAATAAAGTCTGCGACACCACAGAGCCTTAAGAAGGATCCGAAAGAAGGTGCGAGAGGCCTTCGCAATTGCCGCACGTAGTTGTCATACATCTCCCGCAGGTGCATCTTCCTGCGATGTGATGCATTTCTTTGGTCCTCGAGAAGCCACTTTTTCTTCAGTTCAGAAAGATCACGCTCAAATGTCGGGAGTAAACGCTTCCACCCTGGAAATTGACACAGTAAAAAAGCAACTATTTGCGATAATGGTGGAAGTACTGACGTGCATCAGTAAGTTCCTTATCCATGCTGTATTTGTTGTCATGGAACACGCGCGCCACATCATTAGCATCGTGGCCGAGGTGGACTAGCCTGGCCTTGAACCTGGGAGAGGGTCAAGATGTGCTGAGATGAAGAGTCAACGGAATATACTTACAACTCTTTATTTTTACATAGAAGCTCGTCGGTCATACCTAGTTGACGATTGCGGTCCTCCTTGATCCAAGCATTACAGACCACGACATGCTTCTAGGGTATTAGATCTATAAAAGCCACTTGCAGAATTCTTACCTTGACGATAAAATCAACATATTTCTTGCACGATGACTTGAAGTCTTCAAGCCTTTTCTTGGCACCTGGTTTGAACATGTGCACATCCTTCTGGTAGACCCCCAACCGAGCTGCCACATTCAAGACGTCGTCTGACCAGAAAAACTTGCTTCCACTGGCGTGTCCGTGAGCCCATGCACCGACTACTCGGGATGATCAGATACCAACAAGTCATAGTAAGAGTGCACTCACTGTTGGTGTATGTTACTAAATCCATGATGATCGGATCGAGGTCGGGAAATTCCGATGAAAAGTTGGGCTTATAGACCAAGCTTGACGAACCGTTGAGCACATAAGGGCATAGTCATAAAGTAATGTTTACTTTTCCTTGAGGCACGAGGTACATGCCCTGCGCCTGAGACCAAAGTCTATTCTCATAATCCCATTGGTTCCACACACCTGACGTTGTGGTTATAAAAGTGCAAAAGGTAAGAACGAAGAGTAAACATACGCAACACTGAGAACCACCAAACAACAGGTGGGCCCATTGAACCTCAGACATGTTAGGCATGGGGTTGGGAACACCGCCACGATTGATGCGGGCAGCTTTCCATACTGAGACTGCACTTTTAGATAAAAGTACCTTCCGGAAAGCTTTGTTCGCGCGCGACAGAAATAAAAGGTCTGCCGGTTCCAAAAAGCTAAAGATCTGATGGAGAGAGCAGGTCAGATACCACGTAAGGTTCATGCTCATCATGATCATCTAACCTCGAGAAGAATGTCAATCGACATAGTGACAATGAGACTGAGCGTTTTCTTTTTTCTACCAACGCCCTTTGTAGCTGGTGCTATACCAGTGTCAGATACCTTAACGCGTTTTTTTGCGGGCTGTTTCTCTGAAAAAAGTCAGCCTTGAATGCTTACGCTTGGAGAAATAAAGAATAGCAATTACTAGATGTCTTTCCGCCATATTCACTACCGCTTGATTCGCTGAATGTCTCCTCCAGGCTGCTATACTCAGGCTCGCTATTGGCATCAGTACTGTCTTCCAGGTCCGTTAAAGGAGAGTCATAGTCATAGTCATCGGGCATATTAGCAAGGTCGTTGTCTGAATACCAGCCTGAGATCTCGCTAAGAGAAATGCGCTTGCATCCAGTCATGCCCATGCTGCACTGAGATAGAGCACTGTAGACTTTGAAGTCTGTACTTGAAGCAGCACAAAGCAAAACTGAAAGATGTGCAATTTACATAATATTCAAGGTTCGAACGTTCAGCATCGATTCAATTAATTATTGATCCCGAAGGTGACTAGATCAAATACGGATGAGTACCCTGTTGCTACCCAAATACTTTGGCTCCGTGATTTTTTGCTCAAGGGTTGCCATCACGCGCGTCTACTGCCCAGCATGCCCGACACAACTTGCGCCCTCACGCTAGGCCTAACTTCTACAACTTTATGAAGCCTGGCGCTACCTCCACACCGCCGAAAAACTCGGTCCCCCGCTGGCGCGGCCCGCCTGAAGGCGCAAGCTCCCGCCACATCAGAAAACACAAGACCCGTGGGCGTCAAAAGCGCACTTTCAATCACCAGAAAAGGACTAGGGCAGCAGTGAACATGACGGACGAGGAGAGTTCGGTGCGGCGGAGGGCGCCTTCACTGATGAAACTTGACTTGGAAGTTAGATGATCGCGGATGTTCATTACCCACTTTGCTTGTCCAGAATACCTGTCACAGGAATTCTGGACGAGCAAAGAGGGTAATGAACAATGTAGACTGGTTCTCGCGTTGGGGAGCGCTAGAAAGCTGTCCTGTTACGAGGCATTTGCCGCCTACCCTGAAGAAAATTTAAAATTTGCAGTTGACGAAGTTTTCGAGGTCTTGCCATTACGTTCTTACGCTGCGCGTACTACCTCCGTGTCGTTGGCAGGGGCGACTCACCTGAACGTGAGTTATAACTTGTGAGGGAGGCCTTCAAAACTACCGTGACATTGTCGACACCCAGGCTGCCTTCCATCCAGATTCCTAGATTTGCGTTCTCAAATCCAGCGACACCGACGCGAAGCTCTAAAGGCTGAAGCAACCGAACAAGCAACAAAGACTCATCTGGGCCAGATCAAGTACTAATAAGGCCGATTATGCGCAAAGAGGACTAGTACCTGTGGCCTGAATTGAAAAAGGAAGGAAAATAAACGGGGTACAATTAACTGGCATCCAGACTGGCGCCGCAGTCCCAAATTTTAAAATATGATCCGAACCCCACAGCCAGAGAGCAGGTGCAATATGTTTCCTCTGCATGACGCAGGACCAGATCGTACAAATAATATATAAAAAAGTTCTTCATCGTGTTATTCTATCCTTTGTATTTATACAACCTCAACAGGGCTAGCCTCTTCCATCCTAACCCACAGCCCGTCCTATACATGACACACATGAGCCACTAGACAACGAATCACAGGCGAGGACGTACATGCGCATAGATAGTAAGGTGGCTTTTAATGATGACTTTTTCGATAGCCTTGCGGCCAGGACACTTTGCCCATTCCGCAGGGGGAAGAGTCTGCGCATCAGTAGCCAATGAGAATGAAGAGAACTGCTGGAGAAGTCGGACGAGGAAGAAAGAAGTCTCGTTGTAGGCGAACTGGGAAAAGATGGGTGTCAGCAAGCGTATTGTGAGAGCCTGAGAGAGCAGTTGACGGACCTGTTGTCCGAGACAGATCCTGGGGCCTGCGTTGAAAGGCACGAAGATGAATGGATTAGGAGTGAAATATTTCCGGAGGCGGTCGTCGAGGAATCGATCTGGGTCGAATTCTTGAGCTGGTCGAGAAAAGTGAGTATTTCAATGGAGTTGTTGATCGATTAACGTGCTTACCATCTGGTCCCCATAAGTCTGTTCGTCGGTGCATCAGGAATACAGAGTAAGGGGTCCTGAGATACATCGTTAGTTGAACAAATGACCTGTTTCTTGATGTAATCACCTTGTATTAGGAGGAATGTAGATCGGTTTCCCCCCGTTGATTCCCGGCCAGACAGTTGGTTCTGTGCTGGTCCTGATCCTGAATGAGCACCCAGACGCATGCATTGGCGGAGCATTATTTACCTGACATTAAATGGCCTGGTAAAATTAGAAATTCGATGAGATCAAATCAATTCCAAATGATCCCGATACTCACACAGCCGGGTAGAGTCGAAGCGTTTCTGAAATTCCCGTGTCACCTCGAGAGAAAGTGGCTTTTGAATAGTACTCACCGTTAATGACTGCTCTCAGATATTTCATGTCGCGCATATCATCGTAGGTTGGTCGCCTTGAGCTACCCACTTTGGTAAGGATCTCCTCACGAAGACGGAGGAGAACATCGGGATGCTGTGCGAGCATATAGATGACGAAAGTAATAGTAGCTGCAGTCTGGAAAGGGGTATTAGCATCCAGAGACAAGGCGTTCAAAAGAGATGCATACAGTATCGCGTCCAGCAATCATGATGTTGAGAATTTCGTCCCTGATGACGATGGGATCTAGAAGGAAACAACCCCATGTCATTTAGGATGACGCGCCAACAGTTACGCTGCATACCTTCTGTATAATTCACCAAGTGATCTAGCAGCGTATCGCCTTCTTTGACTTCTCTCTCCTTCGTGTCGGTTTTCTCGTCATCATTTTCCTTGGACATTTTGCTTTTTTCTAACGCCTCCTTGAGAATGGGGTCGATGAACTTGTAACAAACATCCATGTGCTTCTTAACACGATCAGTCCAGAATTCAGACAGGCGCCACGCTGAGCCAAACCGGCCGCGATAACCGGTAGCGATCTGAGCATCACTAAATGCATGCGCAAACTTATTGGCAGGGTGGTTCTCAAACGCGACATCTTTAGAAAGGGGGGAAGATGCTGGGTATGTCAGGCCGGCGGAGAGAGAGCAGACGTTTTTTCCGAAGAGAAACTCTGTCGCGGAATCTAGGGTGAAACGAGAGGCCATGTCCTGAAGTAGGGTCAGCAAGAGTAAGCGTAAGATAGTCGCTGTATGTTTACCTGGACATCCACAGGGTAGCCATCTCTGAGTCTGGTCTTCAGCTGGCTAATGGCGTCTTCCGCGTGCTTGTCGAATATATCAAAATGACTGATCCGGTCTTTGCTGAAGAACGGGCGTGTCATTGAACGGTGGAATCTGTGACCGCTATATTAAGCCTGAAGATGAACAGAAATAGACGAGACACACTTCCAAACATCCCCTGACATAAAGAGTAAACTATACTGTTGCGATGAAATAGAGGAAACACGCTCACCATCGGAATTGAACACTCCGGTGCCAAGGAGAGAATTTACTTGGTCCCAGAACATAGGCCCTGTTGGTTAAAAAAGTTATTCCATCAGATGGTGACCGCACGTTAAATCGCCGACCTTTGGCAAATGATGTGAACTTTGATGCTAGAATTGCCTATAACGCATGAAAATTTGGGATCGTAACAATGTGATGAGCCTACCTTTGTGTATTCTGGTTCTGCGGTGAAGATCTGTTGATCGCGACAGATCAACGACAAAAGCCAGGATGTGAAAGAAAGTACTTGCCCTATTTTCAAAGAGGACTCGCATGTTAAACGTATGCCCAAGAGTACCACACTGCTCTTCCATTAGGTCTCCTACGATTTCGTGAGTATCGATAGGGGAAATTGAGTGGTTGCATACCCATGTATCCGACCTTAAAATTTTGTATCAAGGCTGCGAGGACATCGAGACCGCCAGGCCATCTACTTGGAAACATGGGCGCAAGAACAGCACCATGTATGGCAGCCTGACGGCTATCGCGATACTTTTCTGCAAGGACGCTACAAGTGAAGAGAGCAGGAAAAGACAAGACATAAGCAGGAATCTGAGACCATGCTGGCAAGGAGACGTGAAAGACAAAGTCGCAGATGTGGTTTAGACCATAAACTATTGCAGGTGGCAATAGGAGCTGTGGTAAACAACTGATGAGGTAGATGATGCCAGGTGGTAATTGGTCCATTGTATGGTGATATGAAATGATTAGGCAGCAGTTTTATAGTAGGAGCTGGCAAAATCACATGTACTGTTTTTCCGGTGCAATTGAATTGGCCTCACAGGCCCTGCCACTGGTGCACTCAGGGCCGCGGCCGAGTGCATGCGTACAAATTCCACTCCGAAGCGTGTCACACTTTGTCACAATATATCACCCGCCGGCACCATCTTTTACAAACTCCGCGAAATCTCGAGCATCTGAGGTTGTACCAGTACAAGCTCGTATGTTGGTTTTTAACTTTCAACTACAGAGGTCCGGGCATGAAATCACCGAAGCACTCAATTCCGCATCAACGGTGGTTGCAACCTACTTCTGAAAAACTTGGACGCCGAACCTGCTGCGGCGTACTCACGCGCATACAGTCCTTTTTTTAAGTTGCATGGCATGCGGCTGTTCACCAACTTGTACATCTCTCCGTCGGCGTCGGGGGCACCACATGGCACGCGCTGTGACTGGAGAATGCTACTTGCAGGTCCGTGTCCTTCCGAGTCGAAGCTTGGGTCTACAACTTCACCGATGCATAGCCCGGTTAATCTCATCTCGCTCAAGATCAAACCTTTCATTTTACTACGGTATAACGTACTCCGTTTGAACGAACCGCTGCCTAATCACGGCTAGTTGAATGCCCCGTTTGCGCAACAACCCATTCGGAGAAGAGGACTAGTCACCTTTCCTCGGGGAAGGCTCCTAATCAAGCGTCAACAGCGATTATGATGTCTACTCTCAGCGCCCACCTGTGGCGAAGGATTGTATATATCTGATCCGGATGAAAAAGGTAGGCACGCTGATGATCAATCATCATGAAACTTTTGTTAGTGGCGCACCCGTCTAGTCGCCTGAGATTTGATGATGGAGTGAGCTAAGGCTTTTCATCGAGCGGCCAGGCACCAGGCACACTCCCCTTCTCATTTTAGCCCATCTGTGTTGCAAGACAAGTGCTCCTTGGGAGCGCCGCACGACTAGGGTCGCTAACAAATCTTCCAGGTCCATATTCTTAATCATCGACAAGCAAGGGCATGTCGCTCCTGGAATTGACATACATGCCCCCTCGGACCCCTTATAAAAGATCATCGCAAAACTGTGTTAGGAAGGTGTGGTAACTTAATGGGCGTATATGCCGTCAGGTGTCTCATACAATGGGTGAATATGCTGCATCATCGCCTCAACTTACAATCACAAAGTGAGGTAGTGCAGACCAGGTGGATTTACAATCCTACCTCTACCAAACATGATTCAATCGTAACTAGCCACGAGTTGAGTAGACAACCAGGACAAATAATATCGCTGAATTGACTCATGCATCAGTAACAGGACATACCGCCATTTTCTCATTAAAGAATTTGCCTGGTCGAAGCTGCAGCTACTGTCCTGGTGCATCATTACTCTCCCAGCAATTTGAGTTGGACAGAAGTCGGGGAAAAGCGTCCCGACGGAATTTGCAATCTTGCTGGCACATGGACTGTGGTAGCACCCCAGCTGAGTGAAATGGCACTAGTGAATCTGCACTGAAACCCTATAACTACACATGGGAGATAACGACCCTGCACCTGGTCAAGTAACCCAGGTAACAGAGCTTAATTCCCCTTCACTGCACCGAGTACGCCGACACGTTTCGCCAGTAGCTATATGCGTGTAGCTCAGCACCATGTACCCATAGCAGATATAGTACGGTACTCACGTGCAACGGTCGAGCAAGTCCGTATCAGTCTGGGAAGTGTACACGTCTGGCGCACCCTCAGACGTCTTGTTGAAGATCATTTCCGTTGAATCATGTCGCCATTTCTTCCAAGTAGGTGTGATATCTCCTGGGGTGTATCTATGGTTAGGAGTCTCGAACATGACCATAGCCATGAAGGAGTTCGAAAAGGAAGTGATGAATTGAGAATTATCGAAAACGGGACCAGTTCTGAAATGGTGTAGTGTGCGTTAGAGTAGGCAGCGACCCTTCACACTGACTCACAAATACGAAATAAAGTACTCTCCGATATCCATTGCATGCAAGCCAGGTGAAATTGCAAACTCGGCCTGCGTCTGTTAGGCATACATACATCATTGTGACTTGCCTTGAGCTTACCTTCCATGCTTTTTTTTCGAAAGCTTCGAGTAGATAATAAGTAGGGCAGACGAACATTGCTAAATCCACCCATGGAATCAGCAGCAGAGGCGAGTCCAAAAGACACACGCACATTCGCTCATCACGAGATTTGCCTGGTCGACGTTGCTTCCCAAGTTCTGGTACATCGCCGCTGCTCCATTAATCTGAGCAGAACCAAAGTTCGGGAAAATATTCCCGATAAATTCTGGTACACCCATTGTGGTTGATTGATCCACGAGGATGTTCCCCTCGTGTGTGTTCACTACGGCAAGAAGAGAGTTCTACAAGATGGGTGTGAGCGTTGTTGTGAGAGGGCTTCTTTCACGGATCTTACACCATTCAGACGGCCCTTGCTGAGTGTTACGGTGGGTCGTTCCACGATGAAACTCCCATCCACAACAGGGACGAATGTGAGCGTGCCGTAGAAGCCGCCGAGGTTGATGTTATAGTTCAAGGTTTGCAGCGTATTTATATCTGCAGCGCGCACGCAAGAGAGGGTATCCGAACTTGAGCCACAGCTGTGAGAGGGTATGAGCTCGGCAATGGTCAGATATTGAATGTGAAAGGACTCGCTTTGTTCCGTTCACGACCATACTGTACATTATCTGGTGGTGGCGTTCAGGTCACTGCAGACGATGAGCTCGTTGACAAAATTACCTCGGGAATACGGTCATTGTAGTTGTATTGTGACGACAAGAACATGGAACTTGTCATGGCAGCTCTGAAGAGGGGAGGTTGTGTGTTGCCTCCGTGAGCAACGACATGCTGTAGCACAGAACCACCGCCTCAAAAAACGAGTTGAGGTTAATCGTGACAAGAGTAGTTGACACAGCTCACCTGCAGACTGTCCCCAAATCGTGACCTTCGTAGGATCGCCACCGAAGAGACTTATCTATGTCGGGTAAGCTTCCTATTAGCTGAAATACAAAAGTAGAGATCTTTACTTACATATTGCTGTATCCACTGGAGAGCGTAATTTTGGTCAACTTGAAATTGAGGTTCAGCTAAAGTCTGTCAAAACTTGATGAACACGTACGTAGTCCACCGTTGAGCGCGCCCCCTTCTTTGACCGCTTCTCCAGCAAGAAAACCTAGCTAATAGTGAGTATATTTGAAAACAACAAAGAGTCGTGAAAACATACCGAATAAACCGAGGCGGTACTGGAGCACGACAGCGATGACACCATAGTTCGATTCCACGACCAGCTCTGCACCGTTATATAAACTCGCAGCTCCTGAGATATACCTATAAGAATATTAATGTTATTAACAAGTGATCATTTGAAACGCTACTTACCCTCCTCCGTGAATATACACGACTACTGGGAGCCCACCCGACTGACTCGCCACAACCACACTTCCTGGGGTGTATACGCTGCCGGATGTAGTCAATGTGAGATTCAGTGATCATTTTAAGTTAAGGCCTACTTTAAAAACAAGCAATCTTCCGACTGACCGACAGCCCTCTTGCTTAAAGAGCTGTTTTCGAAAGGATTAGTCGATGCGTTGCCCAGGGGTGCTTGATAGCATTCATTTGGTTGCGTGGTAGCTTGCTGAACGCCTGAGATGGTCGGTGGAGGCTGCGGGGCTGCCCATCTCAAGTTGCCTACGCGTTCAGTGTGTGGGTTGGCATTGTATACGCTACGCGAAACTGGACGCACCGAGCGGGGGAGCTGCGTACCGTATTCCAAGGAAGCTGGTGGTATTTGTGACTGTGTCTACCGAGCCCTGGTACTGAGCATAACCCAAGTTAACGATGGACGCATCTGCGGTGGCCAATGTTGCTAACGCAAGGAAAGTCTGCAAAACGGCTAGTAGGTTAGCTTTGATCAACATGTTTCTCGATCTTATGAGGAGTAAGACACCACACTGATCAGCATGAGGGATCGCGGGACCGTATTATATACCTCGCGCGTGAGGGGTACAAGACGACCCTACTTCCTCTCTGTGACAAATGATCACAGGATATGATGACCCTCTAGGTCCTAACACTGACAGTTGAACATTGAGGACGTACGTTACGTAGAGCTTGACGGAAGAACAGTTACTGTGACCGACAGTTATAGGTATTGTTTCGAATTTCATGATGAGGCGATATCTACATGGTTAAGACTAATTTGACATAAGTACGCGTATGCCTGACGCAAGAGGAAAGGTTCCACCTACCAGTATTCCACCGCCGTTCGCGGTACGTGATGTCCTCGCGGGGAGAAAGCGGCGAGTGGTCGACAGCTCGCAAATAGACTTTGGTCGTTGTGCACTCGAACAACTCGGCAAAGTAAATTCACGTAAACGATAAAATGCACTTTGCTTGCAAATAAACATCAGCGACCGCACCCAGAATGGCATGGTAACATCGCCAAAATTGCAGTTCTTAGCCATGCATTTTGACGAAGTAGATGCCAGTTGACACGATGGGCCTGACAGTACTAGACTGCAGTGTAGACACCTGCGTGCAGTAAAGACTGTTGGAATTACGGTAAACAGCAGAGCCTCCCTACGCTTTTCACGATGTCATATAAAGCCTTGTCTGACCATCAGCTAGAGCCAAGTGCCAACAAATTAGTTATGTTGCTTGGTGCTTGTGAGTCGTGAGACTAGTAGTTCCACCCGCAGGGCTGCTTCAACAGGTGTTATGTGAAAAACAAGTCCTCTCATCATTTTGACTCGCTGAAATCTTGGCAAATGACGTTGGTGAAACGATGAAAAAGGTCCCAGGGCCAGGCACTGTGACATAACAGGTCAGTGTGCTTACGGGATACCTTCGACCATCTTCAATCGGTTGGAACTTAATATTAAGTGAAGCCTACACGCACGGTGGCAAAATATCAAACATTTACAGCTTTGAACACATCATGTACATTGATAAGAGGGTATATAATGGACCATACAAAAATGCTTCTGAATAAGTGTTGAATGATGTATGAACAAATAAAAGGGCAACCAGAAATAAATGCGTGACCATCCGAGTCCACAAAGGAAAGCAAAAGGGTATACGATATTCATCTCAAGTCTCAAGATCATGCAAAGCTAACAACGAAAGATATTCGCTCTCCAATATCTCTGAAGGGAGCCACTGCATCAAGTCAGGACACATGCACCCC
>KN835579.1:0-21203 GCA_000827255.1 Suillus luteus UH-Slu-Lm8-n1
TATGCTAAATTCACGATTTCCGTAGCTTCGACAATATTTGTACATATATCCGTCGTTTTGCGTCGATATGGTGAGGTCCGGTTCTCACTGGGACTGAGTACTGAGTGTTCAGCTGTATCGCGTCAATTTCGTGCGAAATCACTTCCTTTATTGGTTTCTGAATTTGACATCCGAGTCATACTTGGTTTGTACTGGGCCGCGACTTGATTGACAACCATATTATTTATCTACTGCAGACGGTCCACGGTGCCCCATGTTTTTCGCAAAACATCCTTCTGTTATCAGGGACTGGCGCTGCCGAGCGCAAACTCAGTGATCTGTGTAAATAAACTGTAGGAATTCGAAGTCCGCATCATCATCATTACTAGGACCAAGGCATCAGTAAACTGGTGAGACTCAGATATTCCCAGCCGAGGTGGTTCTTTCCTAGACATGACGTTATAAACCAATAAAAAGCAATATAAAGTGATGTAAAGCAATATATGAGTCTGAACTGATCTTGAATTGGGGTGATTACATAGCTTTTTATTGCTTTATATTACTTTCTATCGTAATATACAGGAAAGAAGCATTGGGCTTACAAAATCAGACAATATCGACTAATATAATTTGTTCACCGGTTTACTGATGCCCAAGTCAAGGGTTAACGTTTTAATGACTATGCCCAGAACCGATCGCTCCCAACTTCTGCTCCATGCATTGACGCGGGATTATTGTGGAACTTCAATGAAATGGTTTAGGTTATAACATGAAACGTCTAGAACCTCCTTTGGCAGAATCCTGGCAGAATTCTGCGAAACACATCCCTCATGATAGTACATACCATATCACCGGAACCCGCTCTTGCTCTGGTCATTGGCCAAGTTCTGGAGTTACATATGATGATATCCTAATAGATAAGTCTCCATTCTACCCCTTCGCGGGCCCCTCCAGCCGTAATTAATGACTTCAGGGACTGCTCGTATCTAGGAGATTGAAACACGCGCATCAGAATGAAGGAATGTCTATTCGCATCCCATGTATAAATATCATGGACATTTGAAGCTCTTCCCTTTCCAAAGGAGACCAACACTATCTCCCTTACGGTGATTGTTTCCACTAGGTTATTAGTCCCACACAATCGATATATTCTTGAACCCTGGATGACTGATGTTGCAAATTCCCTTCATGTGGCACTCACCCAGAGTTATCCTTCTACTAACTTCGGGAGTCATCCCTATTCTCGTGTTCTTTTCCAAAAGGCGCAGGGCCCCAAACGCAGGCAGTCCTACATTTTACTGGAGTTGTAAAGCTGATATTCGCGCAGTTGGATGATTTCCCGACTGTTGGCTGCTCCTTCGGCCCTTCTCGTTGCTTCAACAACTTTTACGTAGGCGCATCTAGATTCCTCGTAGACGCACCAGGTGTCCTCAAGGAAGGCTACGAAAAGGTATTTCTATTTCTTATCCATCTCGGCTTGCAAATGACGCATAATGCTAGTATGGTAATAGACCTTTTAAGGTCGCAACTATGCTGCGCTGGACGGTAGTTTGCAGTGACCCCCAGCACATGATGGAAATTGCGAATGCTGCGGAAGAAGACCTTTCATTTCGTGAGGCTATGAAAGATGTGAGACCCTTGTTGTCTCTTCAGCTAACAACCGTTGACACAGCTCTTGAGATCATGGGCGTTGACGATGCATTAAAGATTAACGTCGACAGTCCAGATCACGATCTTCTTGCCGAACTACTCAAGAGTCATATTGCTAGAAATGCGACCAAAATCAGCAACGAAGTGCAAGACGAGCTACTCGCGTCTCTTGAGAATGTTTTAGGAAGTGAGAGTGATGGTAAGGATGCAAATCTACAGTTGATGAAGCGATGAATGACATTAAGCAGATTGGATCTCTATTCCTGCTTTGGGCACCGTCAATCGAATAATGGTGCAGACATGGCAACGATTCTTTGTGGGTTATCCCCTATGTATGTGCTTTGGTCTGTTCTGTCCAAGATTTTCACTATGTTCTGCAGGCCGCAACTCCGAGTGGTGTTCCTTAGTGGCCAAGATTCACAAGGATGCGGCGATCTTGAGCGTGATCAGACGTCTTGTGCCATCATGGACATTCCCGTAAGTCATATAAAGACGCAGATGACAGTGGAAACTCAGAACAAGTTCAGATTCTTTGTGAGAGTGGTTAGCAACCTCGAGGCAAATGTCGATCGTGCAACTATGCTTTTGGGTCCAACAGTGGAAGCTTGCATGGGCGAAGTGGACGATTATTCTGCTCCAAATCAGCAGAAGGTATGAAATTCATTGTTGCATACCGATTCACTGATCGTATTTTTCGCAGATCGACTTCCTTGCGCGACTCGTAAGGCGATCTTCCGGTGAAGATAGTTTGTTGAGGAACCTTACGACGCGTCTGCTTGGTTTCACCATTGCGGTTGCATCTGTATGTGTTGACACTTTTGTAATAGCCTCTCTAACAGCACATCCCAGACGCCCTCGAATGTAAGAAACCCTTCAGAGCTGGACCATCATTGATTTGTCCGCAGACCTTCACCCACGCCCTATATCATTTAGCCACAAACCCTGAGGCTGCGCAGGCATTGCGGGATGAAGTTGATACCATCGTACAGCGCGATGGCTGGAATATACAGTCCGTCGCAAAGATGAAAAAGATAGACAGTTTCCTGAGGGAAAGCGCTAGGATCAATGGTGTATCATCTCGTGCGTTTTTCACCCAACCATATCTGCGACTAAGCTATGAACCATTTTCCAGTGGGATTCTTCAGGCAGGCAATGCGTGATTTCTCGCTCTCTGATGGCACATTCCTCCCCAAGGATTGTTTCGTGGCAGTGTCTTTGCCGCCATTTCACCGTGACAGCACAGCACACGAGGCGCCCGACGAATTTAGACCATTCAGGTTTTCGGACAATCCAGAGCACAGCATGACCACAATCACAACCCATTGGTTGTTTTTTGGTTACGGGAAACATCTGTGGTAAGTGAAAGATCTCCATCGACTTTTGAGCTTTCGACACTAAATTGCAATATTCAGTCCTGGCCGTTTCTTACTCGCTCACCAGCTGAAATTCATGTTTGCGTATATGGTATCTGCCTACGACATTAGAATTGGCGATGGATGGACATCGCGTCCGCCAAACTTCGTGTTTGGGGAGGGAATTGTTCCGAATCTATCCGCGCGTGTCTCATATAGAAGACGGCAGCCTACACATGATACACACTGATTATTAGATGTAGTAGTCCATGTCATTATTCTCTGAAACCCAAGGGTTTGTATGCTTTGAAGTCCTTGAGGATGAAAGGATACGTGGCAGGTTCCAGATCAAGATCAATAGGTAATACAAGAAATATAGGAGTATCAAATACAATTATCGTTAAGGATCATGAACATGTCATCAAACTACAGTCTACAGAACGTCAGACTGGGCTATCTTTCGCGTCGCAGTCTGTCATATCCACCTCCTTACGATCACCACCCCTATAATCATTATAATCATCATCCTTGGACTCCACATTCTGTTCAACAGTTACTTCGATCTGTGACAGTCGAGAAGGTCATATTCAGAATACGTAGCGTAGCAAAGTTACATACCAATTTCCCCCGTTTGTGGATTGCTTTCGGCTGGGGAGTATTCAATCGTAGCTGTAGTTGTGTAAGATGCGATATATCATTCGCCCGTGTCATGGTACTTACTGATCCCTGCTGGGTGATCGAGGAGTCAGGTCCATGCTCGAAGTCTTCCACAAAGACGATAGGCATAGGTTGATTATTTGTAGGGGAGCATTGCTTTCCACTCCATATTTGCTTTCTGGCATTGAGACTACGGCCCCACGTTAAACTGCAGCCCACAAATACCGCATCAAACGTGTGACTCACGTAGCTAAAAAGGAATTTGCATACACTACTCCAACAATATCCATGAGATATGTTCACAACAGTTTGAAATGGCTTACATTTCGCTACAACAAAATGAAGACCTAAGAATACGCGGTTCGAAGGCATGATCTTCCACTGTGGTATTTGCCAGTGAGTGACCGAAACCTATCAAATATTAGGGGCGCTCACGCAAAGCAAAGTTGCGATGGCCGCAGCACTAAGGTGGTGTCAGAATATGATTCATGGCCTGCGCCAAGATAACTTACCTTGTCATCGAGCCATTCTGAATTGTCCAGAACGTCAGGGTGTCGATGATACGCATAGTGCTACAAGCTGAGTGAACACCAGCTCCACAGTAATGCCATATAATGACTTACTCTGTGAACGATGGTCGATTTTTGCGAAGGAAGTAGCACAGGAAAGTTGTGATCATGATATCCACGAGTGCTGAAAGTAATAGGCCAAAAGTGAAGATCCAAGAAAATCCTATCGGGATGTTAATACTGCGAAGCTTCCCACCACCTGCAGATGAGAATTACGTTGAAAGAATGTGTTGTATGATTTCAATTTGAGCCTGCGGAAATATCCTTCAGTTACTGTCAATCCTATTTTAAACACTGCTCACATCTCGCTATTTGTGACTGGAAAAGTTTAGAGAAACCGCGCGATCGTCATTCAGAAGAACCACAGGTGCAGTACTTCATAACTTACTGCTAGCCATGACTGAAGTCAGACATCAGAATAAGTTCATTTTATTGCACTGCCAAAGTGCACCCACTTAAACGAGCAAAAGAGAGCGCAACCTACAAGCGAAAATCTCATCATTCATGTAGCAAAATCGCAAACATGAAACCTACGATCGGGATCGCTACAGTGAGCTTCTTCTTTTGTACTGCCTAGCGACATCAGTGTATGAAACGGAGATCCGGGGAGATGTACGCAACGTTTATAGATTCGGTACGCAAAGAAGCTGCAGAAGTCGAGTCATAACCATATTTCCTGATTTGGTATAGCTAACCTTTGAACGAGGAAGGTAATCAAAGCCTAGGGAATATTCCAGTGAGCATTGTGAGGCTCCACACGTGTGAGAACGCACAGTAAGCTCAATCGCAGGCTATATGCGGCCACATTAATGACAGTACAAAACGTCTAAAATGTGTTTGCTCACACCAATACACCTGATGGTCAATCAATTTTCCGGCTAATCGTAAACGATGACATCATACGTACCAGGGGATTGTGTCAATTTTACTAAGATCACCATATGTCGCTATGATGGAATCCCAAAGGGCGACTGCAACGAGCGCGGAATGGGACAAATCAAGCAGCCTTAATTCCATTGACGTTCGGCTCGCATACATCAAGACAACGGAACGTACCATATTACGATGACCTTTGTAGAATGATTAGCAAGCTGAAAACTTGAAAGACAAAGTTCCGTACCAGCGACTTAGTACGCCAACTCTCGCGAAAATAGACCCGGCAGTACACGATGAATTGCATGTTAACGCAACCCGACAAGCTGTGAGGAGTTTCGTCAGACAGACATCATGATTTTGCATCAATGTTGATCACGTTCCCAAAGGCCAACAAGCCACCGACCAGCATGGCTCCGTAAATCAGCCCAATACTCATCGTAATGATAACGAGTGGGGCAGTGGGAGAACCGGCGAAAGACGCCTGAGCTGCCCAACCCCGCGATATAGCTTATAAGTAGCTCAAGGCGTTAAAAGGGGGTTGTGGCATACACACACATGGTGGATTCTCGCCATGCTCCGTTCTTGGAGGAATGGACCCTATAGGATATCCTTCAATTGTGAATTTATTGCATAGGCACAATACGTGATGGGAGAACTTACTCCCACGTATTGTGCTGTTTGCAATAGCACATGACAAGTTAGAGCCGCTGGGTATATTTGCATATCATGGTTCGATCTCTTTTGGGACCGACGAGAAGATCGTATCTTGACTTCTCACATGTAAACGTAGGTCCAGCTTGGGTCTGACGAACTTCTTTTTGCACACAAGTTGTCCCTCCAGTCCCTCCTTGAGGTTATGAGACTGGGTCAGCTACTGCCAATGTGTGGCGGTTTATCACAATGTTTTACGTGCGTGTTGCATTGAGTGAGAAGCAGGAGTAAACTGGAGAACTTCAGAAGTCATCCGAATGATTGGTACTGGTAGTCCTACTAGTGCAAGTTAGTAAGTTCCGATGATAGCAACGGCGAGTCCATAGCTTACCGTGTGATAAAGTTACGCTCACGATAACGAATCAATCGAGAATAGAAATAAACCAGGGTTGCTGGCAGCTGTGCAAGACCGCGCGCGGGGAACTAGTTACAGTAGTTGCTCCTAGTTGTATTACCTCATACCTCAAAACAGATCAAAACATCTGCGCCACTATCGCTCTGCCAAATCAAGTTCTCGCAGGCAGAACGTCCAATATTAATCTTCCTTCTGTTTCAGCCCTTTGCATTCTCTACGTCATCAATATTTCAATCGCTTGCCATCGCATCGAACTCCCGTTTTTTGCTAACAACACCTGCAGGGAGAAGAGTTGTTTCTGCAATTTGATCGCTGAGACGAAACAACACTGGTGGAAATACACTAGTATACTTGGGGTTGTGTATCCACTGGCAGGACCACTTGGACAAGACGATTTAACAGCGAGATCGCTCCACATAGACTTTCTAGTTGGAGATGCTAGTCTCGGAGAGTCTCGGCATTGGTGTGAGTGGTTTATCATTCATGGCCGGTGCTCCCGCAATCTCGGCCAAAAAATAATACTGACATGCACGAAGAAGGATAACCAGTGGCTCAATACCTTTCGACCCGAGATCAACTGAACATACAGTACCTTGAAGTTTACTTCATTGATAGGCGCATCTGTCACTGAATTTGCCTCCACATCGGACGGAGATGTGTCAATCTGCGCCCACAAACTAAATCAAACCTTGGGTGACATGCCCGACACACTTCGACACTAAAATCTGATGGTTTTTACGCCCGTCGTAGACAGCGAGGGGAACTTCGATCGTCACCTGCAAGCGGCTCATCGGTACACTACCGGCAAATAGAAATGCATACTTGGACGTTTGGGCCCAATCGAGGTTTATGATGCTCGATAACTGTAGCGCAATGTAAATGAAATACCTTTCACTCGTCCTCTTTATCCTGGTTTGAGTTGCAACCTATGGGTGTTGGTGTTGGTCCGTCGCATCTGCAACGTCTGACTTGGAGGCACCGGTAGTTCTTTATTAATGAAAAGGATGCAGGACAATTAACTCATTAGGAGGAGCACTAAGATATTTATGAAGACAGACCTCGTGCCAGTTAATGCCGTGCCAGTTTTTGGGACCGAGAAGCGGATAACGTCTCAGCTTAGCAAAAAAAATGCCTATCGTTGCATTTGATCTATGACCTGCTCGAAATCACATTGATAAGAACTCTGGATTGTTGTTACGGAGCTATAGTACAGAGATGGTAACCAACATATACGTGCAAGATCGAGAGTAGCAAACGATTGCAAAAAGGATGGTAGAACAAAGATATGTATATATGTACTATGTGACGAAGCACGTATCATGCAAGTCATGCCGACAAAGATGCAAAAATTTAATCATCTGCGTCATCTTGCGCTTGTGAAAGGGCGCGCAAGATATTGCTAGGGATACACATGACTTCTGCGAATCTATCTGCAAAAAGCACAGCACCTTGGGCTCGTGCTTTGATGGCGCAAAGCTCTGTGAAGGCGACGGAGAAGCCGAATGAACTGTTAAGATTATATGCACAGGAAGCCATGATGATTTTGAGATCCTCTTCGGAAAAAAACAATACCTCAGGTCGCTGTGCGAAGTGTTGTACTGATTTCAGAATGGCTTGTGACCTGGGATCCGAAGAACCCCTCCCTTCCGGAGCCTTCTTCTGCAGAGCAATGGCGGCTAGCCAGACCCCGTGTGCTCTCTTGACGTGGTCCTTGATGACACTGAGGTTATCTTGGAGAACGCGAATTCCAGCGTTTGCGGCTTGTGTTGCCCTACGAGACGCAGAAAGGTAAGGTAATGTGAGGTCGTGGTCTGTCGTGTTTGTAGAAGAACTCCGGAGGACGGAGTATTGTTTTAGAAAGTCGTCGCGGAGGCGACGGCCCTCGTCAACAAGGGCATCGAGAATATATGGGGTTGAGCCCTTGCGCTTGGATACCGTTTGGCCCTCGGCTGTGCTCTGTTCGAGAGCGACCATGTAGTAGGGCTTGCGGTTCCCACAAGATTTTCGATCTTCCTCGAAGACATGGGATTTGACCCGCAGCCCCGTCTTGCTCGCATCGAGGCAGGTAGTGAACCTGCATGACAAACATAAGGCGAGTACCATAGATAGATTGAAAATGCTTACATGTATGCCAGTCGAATGGCGGTAGCACTTGCATAGCCACGCTCATACACGGCGAGGTCATGGAACTTCGAATATAGTCCGATTTTGGTCTCCGCGAGTCCAAGAAGGAGGACCTTCTGAAAGGCGGTTTGAGCTTCCTTTTGAGAGAGCTTGGATACTCGTCGGTCAAAATCCTTGACATGTTCAACTTCTCGCTCAAAGTCGTCGCTCAAACCTGCAGGCGCCGTACACAGCGGTGAAGTTTTAAAGTTCTCGACAAGACGTTTGGACCAGACCAATGTAACCGTGTCTTTGAAAGCAATTATTAAGTGATGAAAATGCAAGATTCAAACTCACCTCCGTCATAATCTATAGTATGAACAAAGTCAGGCGATGCCCAGAAAATGAGGACGGAAACAGGTGCCTACCTCCTCCACCCAAGTAGCTCGCCAATGAGCGCTCCCCCTTCACAGGGAACACGATGACGTCAAAGTAGTTAGCCAATTTTGGGTGGCTAACAGCGGTGACCTAATCCATGTTTGATAAAACCATCCGACGAGATAGTGGTTTCCTTACCTTCTGGACATCGGAGGGCAGTCTTGTGGGGTTCCTCCACACCTGTTCATCAACGGCTCAGTACAATTCGCTGCAATGGACTGAAGTGCTCACCAAAACGGACCCGGTTACTGTATCCATCTGTGTTCCACTTTCGGAGTCGGTGATGAGCTCTGAAGAGCGAAAATGAATTTGCCCCTCCTCGAGGACCCCATATGGATCTGCCATTAAATGAGCTAAGAAAAAAATGACACGGAAGAAGTTACTCGCCTGGTATGATATATGCTTCCAGGGACTCCTTGACCGGAATGTGGAATTTTTCAATGTAGTCGTCAAGGACTAGGGTCACTACGCGCTCGAGGCTGCAAAAAAGTCGGTCAAGCTTAAGAGGGTGGAAACCAGCCTGCAGTAGTTCGAGGACCGATTCGTGTAGAGTCAGCGGTTCACCGCTGAGAGGATTGCGACCCCGATTAACCGAACCACCCAGCGATGGGTTCACTGCGTCATCGTCGCAATCATCAATTCCGGCAGCGAGCTCCTCGTTGGGTCGTATTTGGCCAAGACCAAGTGCTCGTGCCTGGCCAGCAATGCGCCGCCGCAGCCTCGATGTTACAACACGGCCAGCTTGCTCCACAGCTCGCCAGACCATAAGCATACTGTCTGGTCCACTCCATTCTGTCAGCTGACGGACTTCCTCATGAAGCCCATCTGCCATAAGCTCCTTCAGAACAGGCAGGGGAACATGGCCATGCGCCAAGTTGACGAGCGTCTGGCTTGACAGACGGCTTGGGCCGGTTACCCGAGATGGTGCAAGGAGGTCGAAAATCCGGTGCGCGCTATCGACTTTGTGAAGCGGGCCAAGTTTAATCTTATTTTGTGAGTCGCGAATCCAAATGATTGGTGGTCCATCGGGAATTTGATGCTCGGAATCTGGGTGCAGAACCCACATTCCCTTGGCACCAGCAATGCGCCCTTGCACGGCGGTTGGTCGACTCGAGTATTTCATAACTCGCATGATGGCCGTCAAGGCCGCACCGCTGATATAACCACACCCGTCAGTCATGATCTTTTCAGCTGGGGGCTTTCCTTCGCCGCAGTTCACAGCATCTACGATATTGCAATCAGTGCCTCATAAATTAGGAGCCAAAGGAAACTACATTGGTCATCAATGAAAAGTATGTTTTCCGGAGAAAATTCGATGGTTGGTACTGACGTCGATAGGCCGAGCGCCCATCGTGTAGACCACTTACTGATGGGCTACCCGGGGAACGTGTCAGAACTGCATATGTCATAATGCGGGAAAAAAAGTCGTCACCTGCGACAAATTCGACTGCAGAGGATTGTGCCACTTTACAAACTGGTAAAGTGACACCCTCTGACCGTCGCCGTGACCAAGGTTAGTTTGCCGATCGATGTTCTCGTTTGTTTCAAACAGGTACACGCTCCCTTCCTTGGCATGGAAGGGTACGAAGACGCGGCCACACAAAACAAATTTACTCGATATTAGAAATTCCCGAAGTGCCGAACCGACTTTATCATACGTGAGGTTGTCTGGCACGCGGACTTGGAGGATGTGCCGAGACCCCAAGAACCGAGCGAATCGATGTGATCTCCGAATCTCTGGTTTCTCGAGTTCGAATTTAAAAGTTGTTCCGGCTTTAACGATACGGGCAACTTGCTGGATCTTCCCTCCATACCAGTTGTCTTTGCCCTCCCACTGTCCCATGGTTCCCAAGCCGCGACCTTTATTTTCGACTAACGCCAACTGTTCTCGATCATATTCGAGCCTGTATGTCAATTTTAGCCGTGAATTATGAAACGAATGAAACTCATACCAAAGTTCTGAATGCGCTCCCATTGTAGATGGCACTTTGTCTGCCATGACAGTAGCGACTTTCCAGGCAGATTGGGCATTTGTACCTTTGAGTTGTTGGAGACGAGGCTCTGTCATATCTTGGAATTTCCACATGCCACGAGTGACGCCTCGTGCCAGTTCGAAAACCGTTCCCCATGCGAGTTCATGTTTATCAAGAATTGCCTGCGCACCCTCGCAGTGAGCAATATAGACAATATCTAATTCGACGCCAAACTCGGGGCATCTGTGTTTTCGGCTGACTTGTGGCAAATTCACCTGCAGTGATTTGAGAACGGGTTAGATAGAAGATGATGTTATAGTAACCTACAACTGGTGGGGGCGGAGAAAACTTTCGTTTGACCGCTGGTGGGGGAGGCAGCGACCAGTCTGGTGCGCGCTTCAGGCCTGTTATGGTGGATCCAACGGACGACATCGAGGTCGTGCGACTCGAGAACAGTGAAGATTCCTCAGTCGACGGTGCCGATCCAGAATCACTGTCCGACTCTATCACTGCTGGTTTGGACAATACTAGTACTGATTAATAATGAAATCGCGGATCAGGGAGAGATATCCTACATGTTTGAGCTACTGAATCGAAGGAGTGAATAATATATTCATTTGAGCAAACTCGACACTGTACCTTCGCCGATCTCAAACATA
This sequence comes from Suillus luteus UH-Slu-Lm8-n1, assembly GCA_000827255.1. Classification (NCBI taxonomy): domain Eukaryota; kingdom Fungi; phylum Basidiomycota; class Agaricomycetes; order Boletales; family Suillaceae; genus Suillus; species Suillus luteus. The sequence continues at coordinate 11,323 of KN835579.1, forward strand.
TCCTCGTCATGCGACACACGTCTTCGTGAACCCGTATCTATCCTGGGCGCTCGAGGCGTTGTCTCCTGCGAAATGGAAAGCTTTTCTCCGAGAACTTTTGCTAGTGGTTGAATTGGAGGCTAGGAGTGGTCACACGTCTTTGTGAACCCATATCTATCCTAGGGGCTCGAGGTGTTGTCTCCTGCGAAATGGAAAGCTTTTCTCCGAGAACTTTTGCTAGTGGTTGAATTGGAGGCTTGGAGTGGTCTATAGAATTGCAACGATTAATTGAATTCGCGTCGAGGTAAGTTGCCAATGCATACCTAACGCTTCTACTTGCATCTTGAAATCGTCCCAGCCGTAGGAGTATTCCTCGTCGTCTGATGATTCGTACACCTAAGAGGCCAAGGTGATCAATCTTGACGCATGAGGCGCAAACACACTCACCACAGTCTTTGGGTCCATTTTTGATTTGTGATTCATGCTGGAAAAAAATTGAAGGAAATTTAGAACGAGAAATAGTAATGATGAACCAGGGTCTTGATATACTTCAAGTTTTCCAATCACGAGGCCGAACCCCTTAGCTACCAACAGCTGTTAACCCAAGGTGATCCAGTTTAGAAGTGCCGTAAAGCTTGTATTGGTTCATCAAGATCAGCCAAGCTTCCACTACTCCACGAGTGCATCGCGAACGTCTTCTAGGCCATGCTATGGTGTTCCTTCAAGTTCCTGGCCAAACGCGGATAGGTAGTCTGAGTGCAGTCCGATTGATCATTGCATGTCATGGTGGCGGAAAACTCCATCAATGCGCTCTCGGCTCGCTTGCGCGGACCGGAGTACAATTTTAAAATCACGCTCATGCAATCAATCAGTTCACTGATCTTCGAAATCTTGGTCTTGAAATCATTTGTCAAACTTGAAGCAGGGGCTTGAGGCAGTCATGGCGATAACAGGTTGACCCCTCTGGAGCTCTGACTCAAGCAATTGTCAATTAAAATATGATACAGTATCCCGAAGCATGACAATACAAAAGGTAAGTTCACTTCCGGGCGAATGTGATCTGAAACAAAATGAGAGTGGTTCTTGAAGAAAACGTATGCACAAACCTTGATCTTGTTCTCTCCATCAAGCTTGTAGTTGTGAAGAGCGTCTTTGGCAACCCCAGCGCTGCCTTCGTCCATGTATTCCACGAACGCGATGTCTTTTTTTGTTGGAATAAGCCGAACCTCGTGGAGGTTTGGGTACCTGAGGAAGTCAATAACGGCCGCCCAACGCGGAAGATGTTTACATACTGAGAAAAGAGGGCCATAAGCTGGTCCTTGGTAACGCTCTCGGGTAGATTTTGAAGGAAGAGAATCTTGTTGGGAGGCAAGTATTCGTCTGGCATCTGGACATTGGGACGCCTAGCTGCAGGAGCTGCAGCAGCTCCGTCAACTGCAAGGAATATAATTCAGTGTGCAGCTGGTGAATATGAAGCTATAACACAAACTTTCCGCAGCCATCCGCTTAGCCTTGAACTTCTGCTTCAAGGGGTTCGAATATCGCGTACGCCCTGCACAATTCAAATATATTTAGCCCTTGGTAACAAATCTTGTAACGAAAAACCCACTTTTTTGCTCTGCTCTTTTGGACGTGTGTTGTTCGAGGTTGGTAGCATCCAATCGTTTGACAACAGCATCGGATCGGGTCCGCGCAAACGTAATTTGCTGAGACAATCATGTGAGCGGAGAGCGAGCTTAGAACTCAGAGATACGTACCATAGGTTTGGAGTAGAGAGGGAAGCCACGAACTTCCTTCATAGCTTTCTGTGCGATCTCTGGGGATGCGAATGAGACGAATGCTTGACCCCTCATTCTCAGGTTGCTATGCGCCACAACATCCAGCACCTCCCCATACGACTTGAACAAGCCTCTTAGTGAAGCCTTGAGCACTATGGGAAGAAGGGAAATCAGTCATGGCAAAGCTCTGGTATGTGTCGATGCTCACCGTCAATCTTCACCTTCTCATTGAGGTTTTGTATGTAAAGGGTCTCGGAAACGATTTCTTCACTCTCTGGTTGAGGCGTCCCATTTTCTGCTAATGCTGGTGTGACATCCTGCATGGAGTCCGGGTCCACTGGGGCTGCTTGTGTTGTGGCCATGACTTGATAAGCGCGAGCTTCATCGAACGCGGACTTACAGGGAGTGCTTAGTAATCAATTTGTGAAGACTAGTAAGCCCGAGAGTCAAATATCAAATTTGTAACCACAGGCTCTACGTCAAACGAATACCGAATATTCAGGCTTTCATTGGAGTTCCAAACAATATTATGGATGGGTAACCAATTGCCCGTGAACACAGCTACGATGTCTGCGCACTTGGGTTCGCAATAGCAATTTCATGGAAATGTATCAAAGAAGCTTCTTTCCCAGCATGCCGCGCGAATTTTCACAGGCGGGGTCCACGGCTTTCGGCTTCAGCTTGACAGAAGGAATGGCTATAGGAGGCACGTCCAAAGCTTCAACAAAGTCTTTTCCTGCAACTTGTTCGAGTGGATCTATCGAATGACTTCGCAGAGTCGATATCAGTGAGATTCGTATACATGGTGAGTGAATCTCTTACTGATCCTCCAAATGATCCGTCATTTCTAGCACAGTCATTTTCTCCGGTTCACTAGGCTTGTTATGGCAATGAGCACACCGCCAAATTTTGCGTGGAGGTATTGGAGTGCTCGCGGCGGCTTCCTCCTGCTCTTGGCGAAGAGTTCTAGTCTCCTCATCCGAAATTTTCTGCCACTTCACAGTGGGGTCATTCCAATGCTTCTTGGCACAATGTTTAACCTTTGAACTCTCGTCAACGCAGTCCTATTTCAACCCACAGAACAACTTACGGATTCTCGCCATGAACGGACTATCATAGGTCTTTCTCCATCACAGCGGTTGCCGTAGCTGCACTTCAAGCAGACCAGTCTAGGATCCAGATCATCAAGAGCTGACACCGTTACCTCTCTCCAGTTTAAGTCGCATGCATCCAGGATGTTCTTCACGGTTCGGGCAGCCTTATCATCGAAATCGAGATCGTCCTTGGACCACTCTCGTTGAACAGTACATCCTGGGTACCCTTGCCCCATTGCAAACGTGTTAGCAGGGATGGGTTCATCCCATCTTCGTCGCCGGATCCGATTGCACCTATGGTGAATATACTCCGGGAAGTACATGTACCGAGGCGAGTCATTAGGCTCAGGAATGTCTTCACAAAGCCACCCTGTGCACGTAAAGACAGCAACAGCAAGTTTCTCGTATTGAATTGAACGTAGGGCCCGCCAGTTTGGTGGGTCGATCTCAAGCCGCCATAGCAAGTCTGTCCGCAAATTGCAAGCAATAGGGCGCTTCCAAGTGTCGACCATCGTATATAGCTCCTCGCGAACGGACTGGAAGTCTTCCACGGTGACGGTCCGATGGGAAGGCAACTCCACGATATCACGAACTTGTCCCATCCCAAAAAGGTCAGCGGCAGTAGGCATGAGATACTTGTGATACCCTTTCTCCCGTTGCCAGTCACTGTATATCGTAGCGACGAGGATCTGCCGCTCCCTGATCTGCTGTTTTCTTTCTTGTTGAATGCGGAATTCACGCATTTGGCCCATGAATTCAACCATTTTGTGTTGGATATTTTGCCAAACTGTTCAAAATTAGCGTTGAATGAATACCAACGATCCGAAGCAGACTAAAAGCCTTACTACGATCGGTCAAGGGCTTTGGCTGCTTGACAAGTGGGTGATCTTCAAAATGGATCAACTTGTAAATTCTGGCAGTATGCTGATCTGGAAGTTTGTTGACGTCTTCCTCCCAGCCAAGTTCGATCAACCTCTCCACGATACTGTCATTGTTGAGCAGTGAGCGCCATAAATTGAACACACAGACTTACGCGTCATAGCGCAAGCTCCTTAGATGATCGAGCTCCTTCCATCTGCTCTGCTGCTCGCCTTCCGTCCATTTTGTGCACAGAACTGCATGCTACTTACGCTCAACACACAAGAATGAGTCATTTAAAAACAAAAGGCATACCTTCTTGCGAACAAGCACTCCATCTCTCTTCGTTCCTCGAAAGACAGATCTTTCTTCCGGCCCGAGCTTTGTCAGCTCGTTTATCAATGATTCCCTGTCTGAAATCAGACAACGGGCGTCATTACCTTGAAGGTGAAATCAGGTAAGAACATACACCATGAAAAGACCGAAAACTAACGATTCTGCGTGATGCTCAACGACAGGCAATGATGCAATTTCAATCCATATGCTTTTTTGAACTTGTCATCGACAACCTCTGTGCTGAAGCGCCAGTCAGGTCTGTAAGTCTGCGCATCATAAAACGAGGCCTAGCATACCGCTCTTTGAAGCATTTTTGGCAGTACCTGACTCGGAGGTTCCAGTCGACATTGCGCACATTTGGTTTGAGACAGTTCTAAGTAAGAGGGTCAAATATATCTGGGTGTTATGATTAGATTGCTTACGTGACAATGCGTATCGAACGCGAGGCTCGCATGTGCAGGCTCTGACATGTCATCAGCACAAGCAGGCATTCCCTTCACATTGGAGCGTGCAGCCATCCACACAGTAGTAGACGAGCGGTGCATCAGCACAGAGCGCAAAGCCTTCGTAGTGCGTGCGAGATGAAGCAAGTCAAGTGGAAGCAGTCTCCCAAAGATCTAAGCGCGATTGCGATTATCACAAATAATCATGTCACAAGGACTTGGGTTACCTCGAATAGGATATCCAAAGGTAACGATATAAGTATTTCGAGACTCTGTTTTTGTGCTCGAGGACGATAGGTCTTGAGGTAATCTGCTGTATCTGCGGTGGTAGTTTTTGCAAAGCGTGATTTGATTCCACCTCTTGCAAAGACGTGCTCCCATCCATTATTGGCGGTGATTTTGATCTTCTTCGTGACGTGCTCCTCTGATTTTTTCTCGTGGCTGTCCATATCAACAGCGGAGGACCCAAAATGATTAGAAAAGGACATCTTGGCGGGGGGAAATCTTGGGTCGAGGACCAGGACGCGTCCAGTCACGTTTGTGACAGACGCGAAACCGTGACAATCTCTGGAAGTTTTTTCCTTGAGCCGATTCAATCAGTACCCGCTGGCTTTATATCGATGGAAGAAAGTGCATAACAACAGCCGCGATGGGTCGCGCATGTATCTTAAATCGAAGGCGCTGGGCTTCTTTCCAACAGAATTTTCATTAGAAATCTTGCTCCTCAAAGTTGCGAAACAGACCATGACTACTTCGCACCCTGCTCATCGTACTCATATTTGCCATACAATGGCTTCCACTGCTTCTCCTCTGCCTTGGCTCTGACCTCTTCTCTGCTCCAGCTAACTCCCTGGATGCCTTCATCAAACGCCTGTTCTGCTACTGCTACTGCAACCTCAAGATTGGCTGCTGGACCATCTTGAAAGTCGGGTAACAGGCCACTGTCCGGGTCTTTGAGTGCAGGAGAGAGGGCAGCAAGACGTTGTGCGCCTGCGATGATCATCCCGTCGGTCATCTGCCTGGATTGCGACAGCATGGAACCAAATCCAAGTCCAGGGTAGATGAGAGCATCTGAAAGCAGCAGCGGTCAGTATGTACAAATGGGGTACTGCACAAGCTTACTGTTGCACTCAGCGATGCTGCAAGTCGTAAATCAGCTTGTGGATGATAGTACCCACGATATGACAAGCTCACACATAATCTTTGCCGTTCGGCATCTTCGTTGGTGGGAACGGGCTGCCCGTGGCTAGTAGAGCCATCCCCTCCGTCCAGTCATTCGCATCCTTTGGATCGACCTCCACCAGATGGCTAGGGTTGCTGAGGGGGAAAATGATAGGTCTCTCGCAACCTTCCTTCATTGTCCTCACGACGCGCTCGGTGAAAGCGCCACCTTTCGTCGAACATCCTATCAAAACTGTCGGTCGTACTTTCCTGACAACCTCCAGAAGTTCAACCTCTCCCGCGTCATTGATCGGAACATCGCTCCATTCTTCATCAGGTCGCACAAACTCTTGCAGTGCAGGGCGTATCTTGTTAGGGCCAAGGGACGGCTTAATGAGCCCAAAGCGGTCGACGAGGTAGAACTTCTTGTTGGCTTCCTCACGAGGCACGCCGTCTATGAGTATGATCGCATCCCGAACTTGTTTTGCAATACCAAGGCCCGCGGAACCCGCTCCGAAGATGACATAGCGTTGGTCTGCCAGCTTCGACTTGGTCACCCCGATGGCGGCCATCAAAGCGGCCAGTGTAACCGCGCCAGTTCCTTGGCTACGGTGCTTTAGAATTAAGCGAAGCTCGAAGCATGAATGACGCGTATCCATACATATCATCATTGAAAACAGAATGTTCATTCCGGTACAGCTCGAGAAGTCGCTGAGCATTGCTAACTCCAAAGTCTTCAAAGTGCAGCAGGCAGTGTGGCTGATGCTTGCGGATCAACTGGACAAACCTATGAGGGCGTTGCAAGCCTATTAGGCGGGACCGACCAAGAGGTACGTCGAGCTTACTTGTCGATGAATTTATCGTACTCGACACCCCGGACCCTTTTGGAAGGCCATCCCTGAATCTGTCTGATGGGCGAACGATGACAGTTAAAAAGCCACGCACAACATAGAGATGATCGTTCAAGAGCGTTTCGTTGTCAGTGCCGACATCAAGGGTCACACTGAGCGCATTCGCCGGGTTAATCCCAGCCAATAACCTATCACGACATGAAGTGCGAATAAATCAAGGGCAGGGCGAACGCACGTGTATATCGCAGATTTGGCAGATGATATCTGAAACAACTGTTGAACAACGCCCTTTCGGGAGTTATAAGTGGATACTCACCCCGATTCCCTATGACGTCAGGCGGTGGTGAGAGCTGCAGGGTAGAGAAACGGAAACACGCCTACCCCAACACCTTGGTCGCCGATACCTAGGATAGCCTCTGCATCTGTGCAGACTATCAACTCGATATCTTTGCCGCGGGTTTGCTCTAGGAAATCTTCCTCCATGGTGTCTTGGTCCGGAAATGAGAGAAACATGCCCTCACTGCGACGAAAAAGATGGGAGTAGTTTTCAATCGCTTCTGCCTGCAATACAGTCAGTTTCTTGAGCATTCGAGACAAGACCAGGACTCACTTCGGTCGGCGTGTATATGATAGAAGTCAACTCTTTGATATGCCTAGATAGCAGGGAATAGTAAAGAACCCAGTTTTGCTCTTTGAGGCTCTGCAAGAATGAGTTTTTTTGTATGGGAGATTCACGAGAGCGCAGCTGATCATATGCTCTCTCGCATTGTTCGTCGATGGTATTGATACGAGAGGGGAGTCTGCCTGTTAGACCAAAATCTTTACGCTCCTGTTTTGTGAAAGCTGTCCCCTTGTTCCAACGAGGTGAAGTGAGCAGCGTGTCGCCGCGTAAGGCGACTTTGAATTTGAGTTCTGAGGATATTTGAAACATGGTCTTAACCAACTTTTGCATAGTACAAGTTGGACTCCACAACCCCTAGTGGGCGGCTAGCTATAGTACTCACGCCAGCAGTGGCAGTGACACTTATTCAGCATGATCCTTGGTATCATGATAGTGAAGCGTCAATCAGACACCTTCAGTTTCCATTTCCAATCCTAATCGTGAAGGAGTACTTTGTTTTCCAAAATCAGCACTTAGTTGGTGCGGAACACTATGGGGCGTTGGGCGCAGTACGACGAAGTACCACCTTACTCTTGTCCTTGTCCTTGACAAGCTGGCGCTGCGCGACTGACCCAAAGTTTTTAGGATGATTACAGGCTTCCAGAAGGCATGAAGCGAGTGTGTTACGACGCCGACAGTGGACGGTATTATTTCCGTGACAGTGCAGGATTAGTGTACGAAGGGCCAGTAGGCTCTAGATTCGGAGTGCTCACACTAGGTATCATGAGCATTTGACGCTGTTTTGTTCTAGCTCACACCTTCACAGTGTCTGAAATACCTACCTCCATCCCAAAGGTAGACCTGCACGCTCCTATCTTGGCCCTGGATGAGGTACTAGTTCTTGCCGTCACTCCGCGCCCCATCTCAATTCGGCTGTAGAACGGCACACCATACAACTTTCGGGGACTCGGCACAAGTTATCGTGCACTTGTCTCATTCTTTCTCATTCCAGCGTCGTCTATCGCAGACACTGTGAGGTCTACCAAACAGCGGTTGGGCTGGGACCGAGCATTAGCTCGGATCCGACGCTGGCGAGTGTTGCCGCTAGGGAAAACTCGACACTCTGATTAAATGACCATTATGTGTATTGAAACACGAAGCTAGAAGAGGTATATTCACGTACGGGAATTTCAATGTACTAACGGATGAGACAAATATTATGATATGATCTGTAATCAATTCAGGGAGTGGAGGGCGGCCAAAATATGCCAGCGGGCGAGAGTACTGGGCGCGTCTTGTTGATCAGCAGGGTGCTTATCTTGTGGAAGCTGGCCAGACGCAGGTGTTTGTCATACAGTGGAGTAGGGGACCCTTATAGAGCGGAGTCAAGGAGTTTAGTCAGAGTCTCGGGAGTAGCACACGTTTATCTTCTTGTTGTCGGGTCCAGCGTGTGGACTAGCAGAGCCCACTCCAACGGCCTGACGGAGTGATCGAAGCGATCATATATGGTGCAGAACGTGTGAAGAAGTATTTCTCGAGAATATTCTTGGGTGTGTGGTGGTCTGTTGGAGCTGTGTATCAGCGCTCAGGCTAGCCAGCGACTGTATGCCTGCGCCACGATAAAATGACACTCCATAGCTGACTAAGCTACGGCACTATGAGGCTGCTACTCTACCCCCGGGGTCCCCTGTTCTTATACCCTAACGTGGTTGAACTTGGTTACCACTCGTAGGGAGTCTTCTTGCTGGAATAATGATGAGGCGAGCTGCCTCGTGTCCTGGGCGTCTATGGAAACAGCGTGATCAAGCAGCTTACAGTCCTTCCGGAAAGTCTTGACTCACGTGTTCGAAATGGTCTAATTGTCCTCGCTTAAGTCTCGTCGATGCGCAGACAGCGAGGATATAGCCAGCAAATTCGAGGACCCCGACATGAGAATGTGGGGCCCCCATGGATTCCCGAAGCATACATACCCCAGACTCAACTGAACTAATGAAAAAACGCTAGTAGTACAGAGAAAAGGGAAGGGAAGGGTGGGTGCGCGAAGTTACTAGCGAGACACACAGTTCGAGTGAGAAGAGAATCCTAATGAAGAAAAATTATTGGCGTACCTAGCGAGACACACAGTTCGAGTGAGAAGAGGTAAGGACCCCAATTCACCGAGCCTCGCTAGACATAGACCAAGGGCTCCACTATAGGAGACGGCAATGAGGATTGCAAAGACATATTAGTCATGTCAAACGATGCACAGGGCATCAGGCAAAGGGACAGGCCCATGAGGTAACCAGGGTTCAGGAAGACCCGAAGAACAAGCTGCTGAGGAGCCCGCTCGTCCAATTACCCTGGTGTAAACACAATTAAACTCGATCAAAAATAGTAGAAATGTTGAAAATTCAAATAAATCGAAAATTCAGCAAACTTGCACCACTCTCCTTCAAAGTCGAGCAGAAAAGCATAAGTGTCACTCTTTTGAACGTTAGATTATGTCTAATACAGTAACTGAATGCTCCGACGAGGAGGATGCCTCTCATTCACAACACTCTGATGATGAATCTGTTGATGGTATCCATATGGAATCTGGCAACATTTTAGACGAAGAACATGGTAATCTTGGTGGTATGGAAGACTCCTCGGGCGAGTATGGTGATGAAACCTATGGGGACGATGACTCGGAGTTAGAGCTTGCTCCTGAGCTACAAGCGATCAAAGGTTACCGTGACTACCTCCTTGTTACTCGACGGGAATAAACTGACACCTAGGCAGATGCAATTTATGCCAAGCAG
>KN835580.1:0-21178 GCA_000827255.1 Suillus luteus UH-Slu-Lm8-n1
TCGCTATGGTCCACTTGCTGCTGCTCCAAGCACAGCAGGACTGTCCAGTCTTTCCCTCTGAGTCCGTGTGTATCTTCCAATGCAAACTTCTGTGAGCATTTTTTGCGACTCTGACTCTGAGGACGATGATACCCCCAAAGTAGCACCACATTTTACATGCCGGAAGCGCACATTCAACCTTCACACTCAAACCTTGATCAACCATCTTGTTTTCAACCTTGGAAAGAAGGCACTCATACTAGGTGACCGTGGCGGAGCTTGCAAACTGTCCCCTGATGCAGAGAAGCATTGTATTGCACTTACTTTTGTTGCAGTTCTGCAGAAGTTGCCGAAGTTAAAAATTCCTGGCAGGCGCATGTTGAGAACATAGTTCTGTCAGCTCATTGTATCTTAAACTTGAATACTTCGTTGAATTTTACCCGCAAAATGCAATGTTACTTTGTCACACTACCGCTGTGACATTTTCGTGACACGTGACTATCCTTGTCCGATTTTGCGTATTCGACACTCAGAACTTGCTCAGAACCGTGCCTATTTGAGGGCCATTTTGGAGGGCCTGGACGGCCGAACATCATAGGGAGCTTCCGGGGGCCTCTAGTAGCATCATGATACTGCTTGCGATGATCTTAGGGAGGGATTGAGCATTTCCACATCTTTCAATTTGGCGAATATCATTCGAAAGGCTGCAAAAGCTTCACCATAGCATCATTGTGCGCATGAAGCGCTGCGAGCTTTAACTCGTTTCCAACATGAGACGAAGGGTTGAGTTGGATGGCCTTGGCATACCAACGTCAGTATTTGGTTATGGAACATCCTGAGTGGTTGTTATCGCACCTTCTGCGCATCGAGAAGTGCTTCAGTCCATGAAATTTCCTTACTCTGATTTGAGAAGACAGCATTGAATGCAGAGTTTACGTTGATCATCGATCAGATCGTTCGCTGACCGCCAAGTATAAGTTAATAGCACTGTCAAAATTGCCTGCAGTGAAGGCAGCGTCTCCGGAGTCAGCAAAGCAGGTGTCTTCCTTTCCGTCAGTGACTCGGAGATAGTGCGTGTGAGAATTGCAGCCAGGAGACTTCCCATGGTTGGACTAATCAACACAGCTGCCAGCCCTTCTATTGTTATCCATCTTATCCATCATTTGAATATTTTCAGGATACTACAAGCCTGCCTGCCTGCTTGGCGGAGCGTATCGCTTTGTTTCTGGTGTGCGTTTTGCTACAACGATTTCTGGTCCCATCCGAAGAGCTGCGCAAAGCATGGAGTTCGACATTACAAACACGGTCGGATGAATCATATCAAGTTTATCAACGTACCACCACAAAATCCTCGCATGGCCAATGAAAATGAGAGAGCGCTGAACTTGATAACAGCAGTAAAGTGGTAAGCAGCATGATTGTGACGGGCGTCATTAATTCATTCACGGCATTGATGTCGACTCAAGTTCAAGTTGAACACGCAGATACCATGCCTGATGTGCAATCACCATCAACACTGGTATCATGATGAATTGACACGCCTGTAGCAACTCATCAAAAAAGAGCAGATGCCCATACCCTCGACTTCACGATGATCCTCCTACTCTGTGCTGTCCTCTTCTTCGTTCCATTTCTTTGTGCTTCACCCCCGAGTCTTCAAGTTAACGATACCTATCATATCCTTGCACTGGATGCCACCGACTCTTCATCCTGCCACACCAGGACCTTATTGGACATTCTCTCGAGCTGTGGCTTAACTTTGTTTGCATGCACATGGACTGCCATCCATCCGGACATTCCGGATGAGGACGAAGGGACAGTTGCTATTGCCTTCCGCCGTCTACTCCTCATGATTATGGCATTTCTCGCGCCCGAGATCATGGTCGCTTGGGCCGCATGGCAATTCTTATGTGCTCGTCAAGTTGCAAAGGACTTCAATGATGTCTTTGGCGCACAACACGCCCAGCCCCACGGCGATCATCGAGCCGTATGGCAGGGCAAGCTGGCAGTTATTTCACTTGGTGACATCCCAAACTCAGACAGAAGTTCAAATGCCGGTCAGTCACATACTCAGACTCTTCAATCGGGAAGAAACTAACGCGACATTGACACCTTCATAGGATGGACACTGACGCACGGATTCTTCGCATGGATGGGCGGATTTGTGCTCTATGTTGATGATAAGCCACGGGCCACTCTTGCACCTGAAGAACTCCTGCGATTCGTTCGTGAGGGATCTGTGGAGATGTTTGTCCTTACGGAGGCAGACATAGAAGACCGAAGCAAGGGTGAAGTACTATCCAAATGTGTCGCTATTCTTCAGCTGGTGTGGTTCATCACCCAGCTCGTCGCCCGCTACGCGCAGACCCTCCCAGTAACGCTGCTTGAAATCGACACCCTGGGTGTGGCTACTCTGACCTGCATTGCCTATGGCTTGTGGTGGAAGAAGCCAAAGGACGTACGACGTCCTCATATCGTTCATTGGAAGTCGGCGACAATTGCTCCTCCACCGCGTGACAGCTTAGCCAACGAGTAGGTCGTTGTCATCAATATTCCTGGCAGAACTTGTTCTGATTTGCCTGCGCGTTTTATGTAGCAAGGCACATAGCCCATTGTCAATCCTGCGGTTTCTATTATTTGGCTACAGGAGACCCACGTTTAGTGGCTTGACTCGGGAGCAGATCATAATCATCACCGGATGCATCAGTGGGATGGTGTTTGGGATGATACATTGCCTGGGCTGGAATTTCTTGTTTCCGGGACACGCAGAGCAGATATTGTGGCGCATGGCTTCCATGGGGCTACCATGCGTATTTTCAGGGTTCCTGTCCCTCTTCTTTCAAATCAGTATGCCTCAACTCCTGGCAAGGCTGCTGCCATCGGAGTTGATCGACAGACATACATTGGAAAGGCTGATCAACAGGCAGACAATAGACACATTCATACGCCTTTGGGATAAATTCGTGACGAAGCCAACTGGTATGTACATCATGATCCAATACATTCCTGCACGTCTTACAATAATTGTACTTATGATGCTGAGCTTGCGATCACTACCCCCTGGCGCATACGATACAGTAGTTTGGAGCGAGTTTATTCCACACGTAAATCTGTAGTTTTGTTACAATCATTGTAACAGAGTATGGTAACTTGCCTGAGTCTCCATCAATCGCTGTCGAAATCAGAAGCCCGAGTATGACTCGCTCAAGTTCGAACCTAATCAACAACAGACCGCCATCACACATCACACAAGCAACTCCGTTCGATCCATTGAAATACTGCGCACCACAAATGAGCGAACAACAAACAGTTCCATCGAAATGTGGCTACAACAGTGTCTGGATACGCTGCATGCATGGGGCCGTATGCTCAGGCTATTGAGGAAAGTAAAAGAGCAGACCTGAAATAGTTCATGAATACATGTGAATACCATGCCAATCTACTCACCTCATCAGTATGACTGTATAGCCCTGACGGGTCGACAGGGGATTTGGACACTCGCACGCAGGTAAGACACCAAGAAGACATATTCCGGGTCTCCTTCAAGGAAGAATCATATGATTGGCAAGTCGGTCATCGACTCAAGTCTCTGATAGATAGCTTGCAGGCAAATATCAATCGTGGGCTGGGAAGTAGCGATTGTACCATCGCAAACGAATATGAGGGGATACGTTCTGGAAGGCTTGAAGCTGCGAATACCGTGACAGGAGTTGGAAGAGGAAGGCGACTATGACTTGCTGGAATGGCGATCAAACACGTGTCCTGGGCGTCTATATGGAAATGAGGTAGCATAAAAGCGCACAATACACGCAACAGTGCAGCCTAAAAAAAGACACCCACAATCCGTCGACAACCTCCAGCAAATGTCGCAGCTCATTCCAAGCACCACGTCCATTCGAACTTTTGAAGATCATGGGGGGGCCGTAAATGCAGTCGCAGTGTTCCCCGATAGGCGACGAATGATTACAGGCTCAGACGACAGGACACTTCGTCTTTGGGGCTTGGAGACAGGCGTTGTGTTGAAGAAGATGGAGGGGCATAGCCGTGAGGTGTCGGCATTGGCGGTGTCACGAGATGGTCAAATGATAGCAAGCAGTGATAGAGGCGGAGAGCTCATCGCCTGGCACGGTGAAACTGGTGAATCGCTCATCCAACCAATCAAAGCCCACTCCGAAGGGATCAACACGGTGGATTTCTCTCTCGATGGTACCGTGGTGGTCACTGGTTCAGGGGACGGCATGGCGAAGTTTTGGTGTACCAAACCGTGGCAGATGCAAGGTGAACCAATCGACTGTGGTTATGTCTACTGTGTTCGATATTCGCCGTCTGGTGAACTTCTTGCCATCGCAACATCCCGGAATATCCAAATTTACAACCCAGGCACAAGGGAACGCGTCGCATGTTTCAAGGGTCACACTAAACGGAACTGGTCACTCGCGTGGACACCTGATGGCACACGCCTTCTTTCAGGAGGCGACATGGACGATGCTACGATACGAGAGTGGGATTCATCAACCTGGCAGCAGGCCGGTCATCCTTGGAAAGGCCATAATGACGCTATCGGGGCTATTGCCATTGATCCCACTGACACCCTCGTCGCTTCTGCATCTAGTGACATGCAAGTCCGTCTCTGGCGGCTCTCAGATCGCCAAAATATCGGCATCTTCAAGCACTCATTCTCGGTATATTCTGTCAGGTTCTCAGTGGACGGTGGGCATATCCTCAGTGGAGGTTATAACAACAAGATCTCGGAGTGGGCAGTACCTAAGAGTTTTCATTCAAAGGCGAGTTTATATTCTTCACTCTCATGACAACACTCGAGCATCCTCCGTGCAGATACTTTCTATCACGACAGCCCGCCATGTATGTGTAACTGGAGACCTGTCTACCGCTGAACAGTTACTCACCCAAAACATCCACACCGACGCCAACGACCATACCTCATATGCGCATCGCTCATTCGTTATAGCTCGACAACACAACTGGGGGCGCACCCTTGAGGATGCAATCAAGGTGAATTATATCGACTCATCCCAGCTCCGCTAACTTTCATTCGTGACACAGTCCATCAACATTCGGCCCTCATTGACAGGCTACATCTCCAAAGGCATCGCCCTCTGCGGAAAAGGCCTTGTCCGGGAGGCAAGGGCAGCATTCGATGTCGCATCCATGTTCACCAACCAAGATTCAAACACCAACCGTTTTCTTCTCTTAATCAAGCTAGATGAAGTTCATTTCGCGTATTCATTACTTTATTTTGTACCCCAGGCTATTGCACTCTTCAATGCAGCTCAACATGAGGAAGCAATGTTTCTCGTCAAAGAACTCGCTGCCGCCTGTCCTAATGTAGATATTCTCGGGTGTCATGTCGTGGAGGTAAGTGCCATGCGGTCATGCTCGTTCATCAGCGCTGACCTTTGCGCTCACATATTAGACATATCTATGTGTCGAGCTCGGAATCGATGCCTTCGATGGCGCGCGTCACGACGAAGCCGCTGATCACTTCACTGCCGCTGTCAACTCCAGCGCTTTTCATCAAAATTCACCCATCAGACTTACGAGGACTTGACCATGGTGCTTCGATATGAACATCCTATATCGCTTTCATAACTGATTGATTTGTCCAGCTATTCGGCTGGGATCTTGAGGCCTTACGGTTGACTGCACACCAGAAGCGATGTCAGGCTTTCCTCTCAGCAGGTAAATCTGATGAAGCCCTCGAAGCGCATAAATACATGATGGATGCCATCGATGAACCTGCAATGGCCAGCTGCCTTGATTGGTCCAATGGCAAGTCTTCAATGACGTCACTTGCAGCTACCATACTCACCTGCAATTCGGTCAGAATTCAAGGAGCAATGCAACACATTGGCTACGCAAGATGTCCATATTCTTGCCGTATGTAATTCCCTCCTCAACTTTTTCAATACTGACCGTCATGCAGGCAGAGATTCCCGGGCAAGATCAAGGTGGCTATGATGCAGAACCCGGTTTCTTCCACGGAATGCATCAAGTGCGTGCAACAGCGAATCAATCATCTTTTCTCTGACATCATTCACTACAGCATTCTCAACATTCCCGGCCACGACCTCAGCAGCGCCATAGGCGCCTGAAAAGACTCGGGCTCGCCTTGACGAGAACCCCCCATTCAGCTCATCCACCTGTACCAACCACCACCCCATCGCCAATTACCACCACTAACACCTTCAAAACCTACCTACGACATACATTCGCCCGGCCGCCTCATCATGCAACACCACCCGTCGTCGACGTTCCTTTTGCGCAGGGTAAAGAAGTGCGTCCCGTCGATTTTACTATCACTGTATCGTGGATGTCTTATGGTGATATACAGCGTAATGCTGCCGCGGGTGCTCCTGGCAAAGACCCGAACATCATATCTGATGAAGAATATGAATATCTCAATGCTAATACTCAACAGGACCCTAATACGCACCAGCAACAGCAAGCGTCAGCACTACACGTAGACCCTGGCGAACACGGAGGTGGGAAGTCGTGTATCTGCTGCTAGCGGGGTTTGTCGGTGTCTCTCCGATACTTCAGTTCTATCGTCGATCTTGTCATGATATTTATGTTGACTTCTCTATAAAGCTTGACTTGCACACCTAGGTTACAGAGTGTCAGACACTGTGCTCGTGTGCAACCACATTGAGTTTACAGATGCTCTCCTTGACGCGCGACGGTTCATTCAAGGCTTCGGCGGCCACAGCACCCTATATATCATCTATCAGCACTACCATTCCTGCCTACCAACTCTGCATTATCTGAAACATTTTCTCAGCGGTTTCTGGATACTCTTCCTGCGGCATCTGGACACGATATGAAGCGGTCGCCGGCTGCTCAGATTGTGCTGAGGGGGCACACCGGTTTAGCGACCTTCAGTTTTATTCTCGCCAGATAGCACTCACATCGTGACTGGTTCTCTCGATTACACTATCCAAATCTTGAGCAGCAGCAGTGACGGAGCAGCCAGTTTGTGGTGCACGTCGGTTGCCTTAATCTTGTTATTGCACGATGGCATTCGCATCGTATCGTGACTGGTTCACCAAAGGACTGCCCTTGCGGGGACATACTGCTTGTTTTTTTTTGCTCCTGCAGAACATGACCAGCAGGATGGCCAGTGCTTGTGATAATGAGATGTGTCCGTCGAGCATATCCAGATTCATTTCATTCATCAGACTCTCCCAAACACATCTGTTTCCCGATAAAAGTCCTCCAGGAGGAGATCGCGCGTGTTTGGTCAAGACAAAACACGATAATAGCAACACAAGATGAGTAATCTGATTAGTAGAATAGAGTCGAGCTTCCGATAGAATATCAAACGAGAACCTCCATCCCACCCCATTCCAACACCCTGAACAAAGTCGCATCGCCAGCCCTTGCAGGATCAACTCCAACGACATCCACCCAACCGCAAACATCTTTCTCTGCTTGCATTTGGGCATTAGCCCAATCTTCCAAGTGCTCCTTATGGATACCTTTGAATAACATGAATACGCGAGCGACGACGTCAGGCTGCGGAGAAATGCTCAAGGAGGCAGCGCGTTCGTATGCCGCTTGAGAGACGAATCGGAGAGCGATGTATTTATGCTTAAGGATAGACGGTAACCAGTAGCTATCACAGCAGTTTTAGTGACGTTTTTATGAGACAGCCTGAGGTAGCGCATATGTACGCACGTTATGAACGATGTTCTAGCCTCGGTATGAAGTCCCAAAACTTGGAGTGATTTATTGAGGTAGGCTGTTACTTTGTCCACTGGAATAACAACCGAGTCCGTGTCACTTAGACTGCTGGATATGGGACTGAATGTATCTAATGGTTCGGATGCTGGTGAATGGGGAAATGCATGCGAATTTGTCCTGCAAAGAGCAAAGTCATAAGAACGATTTCTTTATTATCAAGGAACTTACTCCGCCTCCCAGAATAGGTACGCCACGTCTAAACCAGCATTATGTTCAGTCAGACTCCCGTCTCGATGGGTACGGACATTCCATTGTATATGCTGTCCGTTGTCCTTTGTAGCAACGACGGGATAAATGACAGAGAGGGTCCACTCGGGGGTGAGGGAGAGCTTGACAGAAACATCGATATCGGAGGGCGAGTATATATAAATTACTGGCTTTTTCAAGCGCATCACTGGTAAAAGATCGATAAAGTCGCCATCCTTTATCTTATACGCTCTAAGGCTCCGCTTCGTATGCATTGGTCTCGTACCCAAGGCTGCCCTGAAAGAATTGGGACAACTTCTCGATATCTGACAAGCCTCGGCGAGGAAATTCTCCACCTGCATGTCTCTGGAGACTTGTGTAGTCTTGATGTCGCCAGATGGATAAATAATTTTGATTGAAATTGTGTCATCAGCCCTGCTATGTGGTGGTGCGTACGAGCTGTCCTGTCTCTTAACCTGACTTGGCTCCGGTTGATTGTCAGGTAATGAAATAGCCTGGGTATTAAGCGGCAGTGGGGCGGGTGATGACATTTCTGCACGCCGAGTCACCTGAGCGACAGTAAGCAAGTCAATGACATCATCCCATGTTTCAGCCGTGATGTCCACATAGCGACCATCGCAATCATCGAGTTTGTCGGACTGCAATGTGATCACATCTCTTGGAATACTTGGAAAATGTTTGAAGGCGGAGTCAAGCATGAGCTTATAATATCTGTGAGCAATTAGAGAGTCAAATAGTTGCTCCACTTACATCGTATGACCTTTGCCGTTTAACCATGACCACCTTTTGACCATGTTTCAGAACAAGACGTCGCGGGATTTGTTTCTGTTCATTGCGAGCGTTTCCATTAGAAACAGACATTCGTAGAGGATGATGATGGCTGTCTACGAACTATGACCTGGTACTCCAAGTCGACCCCTTGATAACAGCAGGCGGCTCGGTGGCTATTGCATGTTGCAGCGCGTTTTTTGCTGTTGGCGTATCTCTCTCTTTTGCATACGTGCATGAGTAGTACTGGGTTACTAAATTGACATAGGGCGTCAACTGCGTCACGTTTGTCTAGGCCGACTGAATGGTTTGACTGCGGACACGTGTCAGCAACTGTTTGAACGCCGCAGAGATAAACATACTGAGATCCGCTACACCCACCTGAGTTATAAACGCGGTTACCGCATACTTATTGCCTGTAACTTTGAAATGCTCAGTCATCATGCGGATAGCAAAGTTCAAACTGCTTGAACTTGAACAGGTGGCACCTCGACTAGGACCCCGGAAAAACTTAACTACCGAGGCTCCAACTTCCAAGGGCCAACGGCGTCTCTTCAAGCCTATTCTCAACTCAGATTTTTCAAAACCATAAAAACGACACATTCAGATAAGTAATACACTACCTGGTTTTACATTAATATCCCCTAGGAAGGTCGACCAGTGACCACCGGAAGCATAACAGGGCCGCCCAAACCCAAGGTCAACCATACTGTGTACACGCTGATCCACCTCGTCTCCATCCTCACTCAAATATCTTCCACTACCCCGAAGCTGGTCAATGCAGGGAGACAGGATCCATCTTTAAGAAACTTATTGCATGTGACATAGCGGGCGCCACATGGCCGACACCTTCACCAATGCATTCGTTGACTTGCTGACCGCTCGTCTGGTTGACCACACCGTTGCAGTCCTCGCTCCTCAAGTTGTGGGCGTCCATCCCGCCTCGGAAGCCTTGGATAAGACAGCCCAGAAAGCGGAAGACACCTTAACCTCGTCTTTGGACAAAGCAAGGAAGATTCACTGGCTTGCATGGGACGAATGCACTGAGCATGAGGGGGTCTCTTGTGCAACTGAACGACTCGAGGAAGCAGTAGATGCACTTTATGTATGTATCCATTAGAGATTGCCACAACGCCATCAAGATCCTCGCTCCATCTCTTGACGTCACACAAGAACTACGGTATTGACAACCTATCTACCCAGATGCTGGCGACTCCTCCTATCACGCTGCTCACACAAGTCACAACCCAACCCTTTTACAGCCCTGTCGCCGCCGCTCTCCTGCCCAAAGTGGATTAAGCTGTGGGACCTGCACCAATGAGAGCTCGCCAGCCTAGTCAGAAAGCTCTTCTCATCTCAGTCGTCACATTCTATTCCTCGGTCGGACAGAATCTGATTTTCAACACTCGTCATGCGGGTAAGATCATCCACTACAAAATCACATATATATCTATTTCGCAGCGACCATCGAGCTCATGTTCTCCCCACAGATGTCTGATGCAGAACTGATCAAGACACAACGCGATACCACCTAGGCAAGTTGAGTAGTTTGACATGATATTAATTGAAAACCTCTGTCCCGCCCCATTCCAACACCCTGAACAAAGTCGCATCACTAGCTCTGACAGGATCAACTCCAACCACATCCACCCACCACCCAACGTTTCTGTCTGCCTGCATCTGGGCATTCGACCAATTTGCCAAGTGCTCCTTAGGGATACCTTTAAACAACATGGATACGCGAGTGACGACGTCAGGCTGTGGAGAAATGCTCAAAGAAGCGGCGCGTTCGTATGCAGCTTGAGGGACGAATCGGAGGGCAATGTATTCGTGCTTCAGGAATGATGGTAGCCAGTAGCTACCACGGCAGTTTAGTGACGTGTATATGATCTAAAAGCGAGAGGTAGTGCATATATACGCACGTTATGAATGATGTTCTAGCTTCGGTGTGAAGTCCCAGAGCCTTGAGTGATTGATCGAGGTAGGCGGCGACTTTGCCGACTGGAATGACAATCGAATCCATATCATCGAGGCTGCTGGTTATCGGATTGAATGTATCCACTGGCACTGGTTGCGGTTTGGATGCTGGTGAGAGGGGAAATGCATCCAGATTTGCCCTGCAAAGAGTGATGTGAAGTTAGAAGAGTGAATCATGTACCATCGGGGGACTTACTTCGCTTCCCAAAACAAGTACGACACATCTAACCCAGAATTGTGTTCAGTCAGAATCCCATCTTGATGGGTGCGGACATTCCATTCTAACCGCTGTCCAAGGTCTTCGATGGCAACAACGGGATAGATGACAGAGAGGCTCCATTCTGGGATAAGG
This sequence comes from Suillus luteus UH-Slu-Lm8-n1, assembly GCA_000827255.1. NCBI lineage: Eukaryota > Fungi > Basidiomycota > Agaricomycetes > Boletales > Suillaceae > Suillus > Suillus luteus. The sequence continues at coordinate 11,045 of KN835580.1, forward strand.
GAGAGCTTGACAGAAACGTCGATGTCGGAGGGCGAGTACAGATAAATGATTGGCTTTTTGGTGAGCGGTATCACCTTAAGTCTGATGGTATCGCCATTCCTAATGTCATACGATCTGATACTCCGGTCGTTTTGCAACAATATCGCACCAAATCGTGCCATGATAGAACTGGGACATCGTCCCAATGTCTGACTAACATCAGCAATGAATTTGTCCACCTGCGTGTATCTTGAAATTTCAGTATTTTGAATCTCGCGAGATGGTAAAACGACTTTGATGGTGATTTTGTCGTGGGGACTGGTATGCGGACGCGACTTCAGAACTGAAAATAGCTGTAGAGTGTTTGAAGCGCGTACGAGCTGTCCTGTTTGTCAACCTCGCTTGGCGCCGGTTGACCGTCAGGCAATGTACGCCGAGCCACCTGAGCGGTTTCAAGCCATTCAATGGCTTTATCCCATATTTCAGGTGTGATGTCCACGTAGCGGCCATCGCAAGTATCGAGTTGATTCGTCTGCAACGTGATCACGTCTCTCGGAAAGCACGGGAAACATTCGTAGGCATGATCGAGCATGAGCTTGTTACATATATGAGCCGCATTAGAGATTCAAATAGCTGTTTCACCTACTTTATATGACCTTAGCCGTCTACCTAGGATCGAGGCGTGCTCACATTTAAGCTCGATACATGGTGGGATTTTTTTTAGTTGATTCCGAGCCTTTCTACTGAGATGCGGCATTGACAGACACGACGTTAGTAGGTGACGATGCTGCCTGTGGGCGCTTGCATACGCTCCATTTTATATGAACAGGCGTCTCGGTGGCTATTTTTGCATCCACCACGTCATAAAATGTTGCTGCGCGTTTTTTGCTGTTGGTCCGTGCATGAGTAGTATTGGGCAAATCAATTGTCATGCTCGAGTTCCGTGCACTATGTTGAGCCTTGATCTAGGCCCCTGAATGACTGGGTGGACTGTGGACACTGACACGTGTAAGCAGTTCTTCAGGCGTCGCAGAGATAGATCTAGATCTGACATACCGAGCCGTCTACGATATCATCGATCATCCATTATGGCAGCTACACTTGCCCGCTACAAACAGCTGACCGTCGCCAAACTTACAATCACCATGCGGATATCGGCTTCAAGGCAAACCGATGAAAGCACACCAATGCACGAAAAGACAAAAACAGCACCTGGACTCGTTCGCGCAGACTACTAGAAGACGGTCAGGTGCTCATGGGTGTATATCAGCGTCGAACTTGAAGTTCTCGAAGATCGAACCTGCCCCTCTGACCGTGATAAGGCGATGCAGTCTGCACAAATTAACTGCCTTGGCACCTCCAATAACGAATGAGCTCACCATCAGCAGTGTTCAAGGAATTCAAAGCAAGAGATGATAGCAGCTCACTTGAACCCTTGACACAAACACGAACAACACCAATCTTTCATCACGTCCGCCCACGAAATTCGAGCGCCAAATACGCGCATCATAAATAAAAATACAACAACAAAACGCTCATTGTAACCCAATGATTCTGACGTCTCTATTCCAGCACTTTTCTCACTTCAGAAGTCAGTGGTCATCAGCACCCGGTGCCCCCCATCGAACAAGCCGCGTCGCTCCATCATGCCACGACTGCACTCTCCGACTCGCAAGCGTAGACATCGTAGACCCACGCGTACCAACGAAGCCAGCTCCATTCGACTGGATGATAGCATCAATGAACACCGGGTACCTAGCCACAACTCCTAGCATCAGCACGAAAAAACACGACATCTAATGACTCACCATTTCCCATAAATCTCCTCCGTCTGCTCAGCTGCGTAATCAACCCACGTCCACCCCAGCACTCTAACATCAGCCCACCACTCCGGGTCGCTTTCGTCGCTCGTCATGATGACGTGTGCCGCGTCGATTCCTTTTCGTGTGCGGAGCTCATCTTGGACTTCGGATACCCTGCGCGCGATGACAGATAACGAGGCGAAGCATTGATCTACAGGAACACCCTCGCATTGCTCGCTGAAATCGCCATGCCGTATATGAATGGATACATACTGCCCGAAATCAGGTCTTACAGCAAGCCATACCCGGAACTTCCACTCACAGGAGGCGTAGGTTCAGCCACCGGCACGTCCATAGCGCGTCGTACATGCGTTTCAGCGATCCTCTCCATACGTGCAGTCCACCGCATATGCTGCCCAACAAATCTCCACGCAGGAGAATAGTCTAATTCCCATTCCCATGTATGATGGGCGCTTACGTAGTACAGGAAGTCGAAGCATAGTACGTGATCGTCTGGAGGGAGGGAGACTTGATGGTGGGGTGAAGGATGGTTCGTTGGTGATAATTTGAGGCTGCTCGAGCGGGCTTCTGGGAACCCGAGTGATGCGAGGGACCAGAAGGATGCGTGGTTGTCTTGTTTGGAAGGGGATGTGAGTTCTACCCATGCTGGGGTTCGGGTCCAGGAGATATCTGTGATCGTGTGTTTATGTAATTACCCATAGGGATAGGGATGACGGGGGTTTCTTACCTAGCTTGAGAAGGTTTAGGGAGGGACTTTTGCGTGGTTCGGGGAGCTCTTCATGTTGTTGAACGGTTTCCCATACGCTCCAGCACCCGAGATCGTCGAGGACTTGACTTTCGGGGTCTTTTACTTCGTGCCATTGAAGCAAGTGAATACCTATTGCGCGACTAAGTCGCGGAACGTCGATGACATCCCCGAAAACGAACGGAGGTGCGCTTGGGTCGATGTGGGTAGACAGGAACTTTGGGATTATGGGTATACGCTCTGTTATGAGAGCTAGGTAAATCAAATTGCCCTGCTTTTTGTGAGGAGGCGGGATTATGTGTGCAGTGGATGAGTGACTTACATAGGTTATCACGTCGTTCGCTAACGAGTAGGTTGTGATCAGTGATTCAAGTGGTGGTTAGTTGCAGATGACGTACTCCATCCAGCTGAAGTCCACGATGTGATGTACTTTGTGTCGTTACGAAGATTATCTGAGGGTATTGTTATGAGATCCAAGGGACGTTTTCACTGAATACTGACCTCGAAAGCGTTGAGTGGGAGGGCCTTGGACATACGATTGTGAGTCGAAGATAGTGGCATGCGCAGGAGGACCCAGCGCGTCCAGTCTATATCCCAAGGGGCTAAGCAAGAGAGTAGCAAAAGTGAGCAAAAAAACAGCCGTCAGCGCCACGCAGATTGCACTGAGAGACGGCTTTCTGCCTTTAGAACAGAACATGGGAATGTTGTGCTATCTCGGGCTTGTCTTCTAGCAGGCACTCGTGTGGGTGTATTTTCAGTTCATGAGGTGAGGATTGGAGGTTGGAGGAGACCCAATCAAAATATTTATGCGGATCATGGTGTGCAGGTACGATGCGGCAATTACTAGAGCCCGATCAGAATTTGCAGTTGCCATTTTGGGTGTGCTGTAAACACCGCACATGATATCATACGCTAATTCGCTGGCTTGTTGCTGCAAAGCAGCCACGGCTCGTCTCTGCCATGTACACTCACTACCAATCCTGCAATTTGTCGACTCCCAATTCGATCTGGTATGTTATTGTAACAATCTGTCAACTTTGACATTTTTCACTGGGCACCCACCTTGGCCCATTTACGTGTTCCTTCAAGTCCGGCGATTAGCCACTTTACCCAGATCAAAAGAACTCGAGGCCTTACGTGAGCTGAGATGACGAAGAAACAGGAGATTAGCAAAACGAAAAACAAGAGAGAGATCACAAATGGCTCGATTTCATGAAACACATCTTTGGAATTGGGGTACTGCCCATTTTGAGAGAGATTTCGTTGCATCTAGGTACTGCTCACTTTGAGATCACCTCCGGAAGCTTCATGTGTTTGTCATCTGCGGAGAAAGCGATGGAAGCTGGCAATGGACAGTTAGGGTACCGATGCGCGGGAATATGCGGAATCAAGAGGGTCAACGGCGTTGGGAATATGATGGCCCATCGTCCAGGGGTCGCCGACCCGCAGCCAGGTCCACCCTGTATGGTGTAGTCATCGATACCAAACGCTCCTGAAAAAAGGCGCGTGTGCATTCAATGTCCACGCGATAACCCTCGTGCTACTACAAGCAGGATAAGTCGAGTGACAGACATGAAATTGAAAATTGGACTACGGCACGTCAATCGAGCATCAAGTCGACAACGAAACAATTCATGGCCACGAGATTCATTCGTGTATGCACAAAATATAATTTACAAGTAATGACAGTGTGGAAGATCATATGTACATGAAAGTTGCAAATGGTGATATATGAGAAACGATAATGAAAATACCATGTTCTAAATGCCGATGCCGATGATGATGGTGATGATGTAGATGTACAGGTAGTATGAATCGATGAAACATTAATGATAGTCAAGAAAGATGTCACTAAAAGAAAGTTATATTCGTTCGTAAACGAATGCAGGGACCCCATCACATTGCCCATAAACTCACAGCGCCCTTCAAGAACTCCCCGAATCATACGTCAATAAAAACTCCTCCAGTTCAGCTGGTAGAGAGTCACCCAGATCATTTCTGGAGACAGGGTTCTACTGAAAATCTCCATCGAACGCAGGAACGGGCGGCTGCGAATTATAATCGTCCAACAACATCGGGTCGAACTGCGATATGTGGAGAGTGGATAGATCGAAAGGGACGGTTGAGGATTGGAAGGAGTCGGGGTTGGGAATGGGCAGCTGAGAATTGTCATCGGACAACAGCGGATCGATCTGCAGCGCACACATAGTAGCGAAATCAACAGCAACGGTTGAGGGTTGCAAGGCGTTGGGCGCGGGGGTGGGGGTGGGGGTGGGGAAGGGGAGCTGCGAGGGCTGTTCATACATAGCTGCATAAATCTCAGGAGGGAACAGTTTTTCCCAGGTAAGTTCACCGAACTCGTCCAGGAATTCGGCGTTACCAGAATGGCTAGACTCCGCGGCATCACACGGAACGAGGCCTGCAAGGTCAGGATCCACCGGGTTCATATCCATCGATGCAGGAATAGCTCCCTGGTGCTGAGTGGACGGATAAGGTGCAGCAGCGGACATTCGAGTAGCTCTGCCACTGAGATAGCGCCGCGCCGTGGGCTTATAACCATGTACCCTCTTGCGGTGTTTTATCAAGGTTCCTTGATAGTTGGTGGCAAATGTGCACTCAGGGCACCTATGCGGGAGGTCGCCGGGGTGCTTCCCGATGTGCGTTTGCAAGTTGGTCTTTTGCAGGACCTTGTAAGTGCAGTCATCATATGGACATGCGTACATGCTGATCAAGGGTCAGCAACCATCTGGTATATATAGTACGAGTACTTACAAGGCCTCATTGTCTTTATCGTGCGTACGGACGTGTCTAGCAAGATCTGTACTGCGGCCTATAGTTTTGTCACAGATTGGGCAGTTCACAGGCGTCTGCAGAGAACGTGTCATGAGTACAAGTGATGTGAGGGAGACTAGAAACGCACCGGGTTGTATCCTGCAGGAGGCATCTTGTGATAGTAATCAGATTGAGAGTTGAGAGAATGGTAGTGTTCGAGTTGAGAGAAGCAGTTATAAATGATCTGCGGTGGAGAATTGAAGGTTTGAAGTGGACGAAAAGTGCTTTGTTGTGAAAGGATAAAGGACTTGTGTTGTGGCATTTCCACACATCCTGCGCGCTTCTTTTAAAGCACCAAGCGTGCTGTGGACATCGAGTGCAATTGCTTTTCCGTGGCGCGCGTTTTTGCCTTTAAAAGCAGAAAGCGCGAAGCAATCGTGGAGGTGGTCTGAGCGAGCGACTCGGTGAAAGGGGAAGGTAGAGGTTCGATTGCTTTCATTTTTAACTTGTTAGGTATTTTATGGGTACATATGCACTCGGATGAATGGCTCACTGCTTGCGCTTAGGCCTGAATGCCTCATGAAATGGAAGGTAGGGCCAACAGATGCATTGTAAAAGAGCCATATGTGGAGGCACGCCCAAAGACACTGTGGATGGCTCATTTCTGTACTGGTCTTGAGGCGTGGATGGCGTTTGCAGTCGCCGGTTGGTTGTCAACGAATTTGGAAGATTCGGGAGGATGAAGTGAGAGTACTGAACAAGACCAAGTCAGTCACGCGTGACCGTGCTCATCATCAAGTGAAAGCACCAGTGGAACCTACGGTCTGATAGGCAGTAGTGGGACCAACTCTTAGTCTCATAGTAATAGCTGTTAAAATCAGCGCACTCCAGTGTCGGCTGCGCTACCTTCCCATACGTCACGAGCATGGATCGAATCTTGATCAATTCCTTCTCTTATAAACTTTGAATATCTTTGAGAGCAGACGGGAAACAGCAACATCACGGTCTGCCTGATCAAGAATCATCTGTTACGAAAACATCATCAACCCGGCGACGGCGATGACTGAGAAAGAAGCCTACCTTGGATGCGCGAGTACAGATACTCAATGCCACCTTCGTGTAGGGATGCTGCATATGAATATTAGTTGCGTGCAGAAGAGATATAGATGGTCGTACATTTGCGACATCGTTGATAATGGTGTTGAATGCTTTCAATGGTGTAACGTATAAGAAGAGTGGAGAACGTGTAGACGGTATCAGAAACGGATTGATGGATTGTAGGGTGCCAGCCTCTGAAGAAGAACTATTTCTGGGACCTGGCCGATGCCTGCGAGATCCTTGGTAGCATTGGTGACGGTTTCGTTCACAAACTTTGGGCCAATATGTCCGGCCTTGTTATCGATGTTAATATATTATCAAAAGAGATGAATAGAAATATAGCGAGTCGCGCAGATCCGTTCCAACCATGGCTGGGGCGTGAGTAAGGCGGGTTTCAGTCTCTGGGAAGAGAGATCGGGGCGCTCGTCTGCATGCCGCGCCGATGAATATGGCTCTGTAGCAGATCCTTGGAGGGTGGCTCGCTCGCATAATTGACGGTGTTATCTGTGAGATTGATTTTATCATCTTTCAGACCTTGGAGAGTGCGGTTATAGAGACCCAAGATGCATCATGGACATGATTTGCAAACTCTTTACACTGGTCTACAGCAAGTCGTAAGGCGAGGGATCGCAGCTGGGGAACCTGAACGTTTGTCTGAGAGCTGTGATAATCGTTCGAGATCTCTGTAGGGCCGATGATTGAGTCCGTGTACTCCAAGAATGATAACAGAACACATGTCGTTAATTCAATGCAGGCACGTATAGCTTTGGGTGCAGCGAGAGCTCAGCGATGTTAGTAGAATGTGATGACTATGTTACACACTTACGTCGTGCAGGATCGCAACCTGGGAAGGTTATTGACGAACGAAACAAATTGAAACTAAACAGGCCAGGAGTTAGCTGAGGAATCAATTCAAGCAAGGAGCAAAGTGGTGCAAGCAAGGCTGTGATACCTTTGAAATTATATTTTTAGATAAATGCGTCTCGAAAGACGAAACACTGAGAGCGCATTTAGGACGCGAGAAGAGAGAGAGACTTTGTTGCATCTGGTGCATAGACAAATATTGGAAATCAACGAGATGAGTGCAATAAGCTTACGTGTACACTCGGCCGAGTTTCACGATGTTGGAGGACTGGACACGCCAAAAAATGATATTCATGCTGCGGTCTCTGATAGATGGCTTGCAGGCAAACATTGATTCGTAGGCCGGGAAGAAGCGACCGCACGATCACAATCGAAAACGAGGGGATACGTTCTGGAAGCCATAAATACAGGACTCGGATGAGGAAGGCGGTTGTGACTCGCAGGGAGCATTCTTGCTAGAACAATGGCGAGGCGAACTACCTCGTGTCTTGGGCATGTATGGAAACGAGGCAAGTTCGCATGAGGTAGGATAAAAACGCAGAATACACGCACTACTGCAGCTTAGAGAAAGACACCCACAAACCCTCGACAACCTCTAGCAAAATGTCGCAGCTCATTCCAAGCACCACACCCATCCGAACTTTCGAAGATCATGAGCATACCGTAAATGCAGTTGCAGTTTTCCCCGATAGGCGAAGAATGGTTACAGGCTCGTGGGACAAGACACTTCGTCTTTGGGACTTGGAGACAGGCGTTGTGTTGAAGACGATGGAGGGGCATAGCAGTTATGTGGAAGCATTGGCAGTATCATGAGATGGTCAAATTATAGCAAGCGGTGATGGAAACGGAGAAATCATTGCCTGGCACGGTGAAACTGGTGAATCACTCACCAAACCAATCAAAGCCCACTTTGGAGATATCAGTTCGGTAGATTTTTCTCCGGATGGTACGGTGCTGGCCACTACTTCATACGACGACATCAAGCTGTGGTGTACCAAAACGTGGCAGATGCAAGGTGATCCAATCGACTGTGGTAATTATGTCCACTGCGTTCGATATTCGCCATCTGGTGAACTTCTTGCCATCGCGGCATCCGACAATATCCAAATTTATAATTCAGGCACAAGGAAACGCGTGGCATCTTTTGAGGGTTACACTGGATCCAATCGGTCACTCGCGTGGACGCCGGATGGCACACGTCTTCTTTCAGGAGGCGACGGTGACGATCCTACTATACGAGAGTGGGATTCATCAACCTGGCAGCAGGTCGGTCATCCTTGGAAAGGTCACACTGACGATATTTGGGCCATTGCCATTGATCCCACTGGCATGTTCGTCGCGTCTGCATCTGAAGACTGTCATGTCCGTCTCTGGGGGCTCTCAGATCGGCAAACTGTCGACATCTTCGAGCACTCATCCTCGCAATATTCTGTCACGTTCTCAGTGGACGGTAGGCACATCCTCAGCGGAGGGGACAATAGGGAGATCTCAGAGTGGGAACTACCAAAGGGAGCTCATGCAACGGTGAGTTTCTATTCCTGACTCTCATAACACAACTCAAGCATCTTTTATGCAGATACTTGCTATCACGACAGCCCGCGACGCTTGTATAACTGGGGACCTTCCTACTGCTGAAGAGTTACTCACCCAGGAGATTTACACCGACGCCAACGACCATACTTTATATGCACATCGCTCATTCGTTATGGCTCGACAACACGACTGGGACCACGCCCTGGAAGATGCAATCAATGTGAGTTATATCGACTCATCATAGCTCCCTTACGAAAAGGCTAACTTTCGTCCATGACATAGTCCATCAGCATTCGGCCCTCCTTGACAGGTTACATGTCCAAAGGCATCGCCCTCTGCGGAAAGGGCCTTGTCCGGGAGGCAAGGGCAGCATTCGATGTCGCATCCATGTTCACCAATAAAGACTCAGACACCAACCATTTTCTTCTCTTAATCAAGGTAGGTTAAATTCGTCTCGCATATTCTCTGCTTCATTCCGCATTTCAGACCATCGCACTCTTCAGCGCAGCTCAACACGAGGAAGCAATGTTACTTGTCAATGAACTCGCTGCCGCCTGTCCTGATGCCGATCTTCTCGGGTGTCGTGTCGTGGAGGTAAGTGTTATGCGGCCATGCTCATTCATCAGCGCTGACCTTTGCACTCACACATCAGACATACCTATGCGTTCAGCTCGGAATCGAAGCCTTCAATGGTGCGCGTCACGACGAAGCTGCTGACCACTTCACTACCGCTGTCAACTCCACTACTTTCTCTTCGAAATTCATTCATTTATTATACGAGGACTTGATCGTGGTGCGTCAATATTATGCATACATTATGCCTTTCGTAACCTAGGACTTTATCCAGCTCTTCGGATGGGATCTCGAGTCCCTGTTACTCACGACACACCAGAAACGGTGCCAGGCTTTCCTCTCAGCAGGCAAATCCAATGAGGCCCTCGAAGCGCATAAATTGATGATGGACACTATCGACGAAACTGCGAAGGCCAGTTGCTTTGAATGGTCCAACGGCAAGTCTTAATTGACGTCACCCATGGTTACAATACTTACATGTATTTCGCTCAGAATTCAAGGAACGATGCAACACGTTGGCTGTGCAAGATGACCGTATACTTGCCGTATGTACCACGTTCCTCCAATACATCGCTACTGACTGTCATGTAGGCAGAGATTCCCGGGCAAGATCAATATGGCTACGATGCCGAACCAAATTTCTTCCACGGAGTGCATCAAGTGCGTGTAATATGTTTTGTTTTGTTTCTCTCTCTCACTGTTCATCATAGTTTTCTCAAAATTCCCGGCAACGACCTCAACAGCGCC
>KN835581.1:0-21171 GCA_000827255.1 Suillus luteus UH-Slu-Lm8-n1
AGTGAATAATTTAGGTGGACTGGGATGTCCCAACCTGACAATAAGGGGGGTCTGGATATTCCTGACTACATAATTTGGGTGGCCTGGGACTTCCCAACTTGACAATAAGGGGGGTCTGGATATTCCCGACTAAATAATTTGGGTGGCCTGGGACTTCCCAACTTCAGAATATATATGGTCTGGGAATCCCCGATGTGACAATACAGGGGGTCTGGATATTTCCCACCAAAGAATATGGGGGTCAGGACATCCCAACATGACAATATGGGGGTCTGGATATTCTCGCCCATATATGTACTCAGATATGTACCCCCCTATGTATTATATATTTCACCACACCCTTGGCTCACTGTATATGTCATATTCCACCACCTCGGCCCACCCATATATGTAATATTCCCTCACATCGGCCCACCCATCTATGCGATAAATATTTTACCACACCCTTGGCCCACCCATATATGTGACATTCCCTTACCTTGGTCCACCTGTATATGAAATACACCCCACGTTGGCCTACCCATCTATATAATAATATTTCCTCAGCCCAGCTTTTTATAATATCCTACTCTACATATTGCCCAGATGGGCCCACCCATCTCCATTGGTGATGATATCCCCCCCGGCCCATCCGTCAACATCAACAAAATATATATCATTGCCATACATGGGCCCACCCATCTCCAATGGAAATAATATGCCCCCCTGGCCCACCTGTCATCATCAAGGATGTACACAACATGGGCCCATGGTCTGTGGCCGTCTTGTACGGGAAATTATGTAGGTCGGGTGGCCCATATAATATGGAATTTGTCACTGAAGGGGCTCGAGGTCGGAGCTGTAGATGATATACAGGATCATCGATAATGGGTCACCTTGATCTATCCCATTATTGATGGGGATCCAATCTGATGTATACCCATCAAATCTAAGTTGCGTCTGTCAAGCTGTAAGTAACCACTCTGTGAAACTAACAATGTCACCCAGTATGCATCTCATACACATATTGTGTATGAGGTGCTTCCTTACTGCATTGGGAAAGGCACCCTCAATGTGCAAAAACAAGACTGAGGCGACCTTATGAGATCGCCATGAATTCTTCACCATCTCTTTAAGTAAGTGCAAGAAGTCAGTGGTGGAACGTCCCGGCCTCTCCCCAAAGTGCATGTGCAGCAGGAGATGGTACTGTTTGAGTGTGAAAGTGAGTCTCTCAGCAGCTTGCACAGTGTGTTGAGCAGTGCGATGGGGCAGAATGCCTTAGGGGTGGTGTAGTTGGGTTTTCCTGGCTTGTGAAGCACTACCATCATGAACCTCTTCCATGGCTCGTAGTAGGTTCTGAGGGTGAAGACAGCATTGAATAGGTGTGTCAAGTAGGGGACGAGAATACTGGCACACTGTTTGTAAAAAATGTTACATATTCCATCTGGCCCAGTGTAATGATCAAGCCAGCCCCAGGCTTGTAGGATCGTATACTGATTATCATCTAAAAAGATGTTACCCTTATCCTTAGATGGACCTTCCTATTCCAGTAGGATCACGTTTCCCAGGATCTCCCTCGTGTACTGAACCACAGTTGCCGAACCGCCTCATGTCCTACCCATTGCCCTTAACTCCATTGGTGTGTTAGTTTTTATTTTCTATTGCTAATAATCTGTATGTACATATTACATGTTACCGCTTGTCCAGCTCATACATCTACAAACTGGTTGCCAAAAAAGTCCACACAGTGCCTACTACAACGCCCCCAGAATACCACATCCAGCAGCGATTACCAGAAAACCCCCTATCCAACTTACTGGTCCTACCGGTAGCCCCTCCTGACTTTACCCCTGGCATTCGCTTTACTCAAGAAAGGGTGGACAAGCTAGACCTAGACCCGGCAAAATGGTTATGGCCTGAAGAGCTCAAACTGGTCCAATGGCTAGTCAAGGAACACGAACTAGTGTTTGCCTGGGATGCCTCAGAGCATGGTCATCTAGACGAAACATACTTCCCGCCATACAAGATACCGACAGTACCTCATGTGCCTTGGGCACAGCGCAATATCCCTATACTGCCAGCTACCCTAGGCAAAATGGTAACCATTATCAAGGAGAAAATTGTGTCCGGAGTATACGAACCATCTACCGCTTCCTACCGGTCGTGGTGGTTCTGTGTAGTCAAGAAGGATGGTACTTTGCTATGGTTGGTACACGACCTGCAGCCATTGAATAAGGTAACTATAAGGGACACATCGGTTCCCCCTTTCATCGAGCATTTGGCGGAATCATTCACTGGTTATGCGGTATATGGCATGATGGACTTATTTTCAGGATATGATCAATGGTCTTTACACAAAGAATCCCGAGACCTTACTACCTTCGGCACTCCCTTAGGACCGCACTGGTTGACCACATTGCCTATGGGGCATGCCAATGATGTACAACTGTTCCAAGGGGACATAGCATTTGTCTTGCAAGACGAGATTCCAAGGTTTACTCTGCCCTTTATTGATGATATCGCTTCCAAGTCGGTTAGAACACAGTACCAAAGGGCTGATGGCTCGTACAAAACCATACCAGGGAACCCGGGAGTTTGCCGTTTCATATGAAATAGTAGGATTGACCGTTTCAGCATCCAAGTTCGTTTTAGCTGCTCCAACCACTAACATTGTAGGACATATGTGCACCATGGAAGGATGGATTCCAGAACAGTTGAAAGTACAGAAGATCCATGATTGGCCAGAATGCCAAACCGTCACCAAGTACGTAGCTTCCTTGGTACCTGTGGTGTTTTGCGCATCTTCATTGAAGACTTCGCAAAGATTGCTCAACCGCTGGTGTCCCTTACCCGAAAAGATGTACCATTCATCTGAGGGGAAGATCAGGAAATAGCTATGGCTACTCTCAAGGACGCCATCATCCAATCCCCCGCGCTTAGACCCATAGATCATGCCTGTGGTCAAGAAGTTGTCCTAGCGGTCGATACCTCAGTCATTTCATACTTCTTCAAATAGGTGATGATGGCAAATGATACCCCAGCCAGTTTGGCTCAATTATGCTTACCGAGGTAGAAAGTCGCTACTCCCAAACCAAGTTAGAACTCTATGGATTGTTCCGTGCATTGCAAGTGGTCAGGATCTACCTCTTCGGCATCACCAACCTCACGGTTGAGGTTGATGCAAAGTATATCAAAGGGATGATCAATAATCCTGACCTACAACCAAATGCTACGATCAATAGGTGGATTGCTAGTATTCTTTTATTTTCCTTCAAACTCGTACACGTACCTGTGTCTAAGCACACTGGTTCTGACAGTCTCTCAAGGAGGCCAGCAGCCAGTGAGGATCCCCCAGATGACGATGACCACAAAGATTGGCTTGACCACTCATATTCGTTCAGTATCACAATTCTGAATGACCGAACCTGTGTAGTCCCTAATAGCGACACTTGCATCTTGCCGCACACATCTTTGGCTAACTGTCTAAATCTTCCGTCATACCTATCAACCTATCCAGGAGTCATAGAATCAGCCGCAGAAGAAGGAACTATACCGCACTCTGAGATAGCAAAAGCGAAAGACCAGAAGCTGAAGCTCATCCAACAGTTCCTCACCGACCGGCAACAACCTTCAACCATTACTGAAGAGGACTATGAACAGTTCATCCAAACCACTACTCGGTACTTCGTCCTAGAAGGCAACCTATGGCAATGGCACCCTCAAGGAAAGCATCAGCTTGTAGCACCAGAAGGAAAGCATTACCACATCCTCAAGGAGGCACATGATGACCTCGGTCACAAGGGTATATTCACCACTCAAACTAGACTTCTCTTGCGTTTTTGGTGGCCTCACATTACTGACGACATCAAATGGTACATCAGGACATGTCATGAATGCCAGGTCAGGCAGAATACCCAGTTGCACATACCACCTACTGTGCCAGTACCGGGGGGTATTTTTCGCAAAGCTCACTTAGATTGTATGATGATGCTGAAAGCTGGCGGGTTCGACTGTCTAGTCCAAGCACATTGTGCACTTACCAGTTACCCAGAATGGCGCATGCTACACAAAGAAAATGCCAGGTCTCTTGGTGCCTTCATATTCGAAGAGCTTCTCTGCTGGTGGGGGCCTATTACCGAAATAGTTACTGACAATGGGCCCGCGTTCATTGTGGCAGTTGATGATTTAGCGGAAAGATATGGGATACATCCTATACGCATCTCGCCATATAACTCTCAGGCTAACGGTATTGTCGAGCGACGTCATTACGATGTCCGGGAGGCCATCATGAAAAGTTGCGAAGGGGATGACACACATTGGTACCAAACCGTCCATTCGGTCTTTTGGGCCGAACACATTACCATCCACCAGGATACAGGTTTGACACCATATTTTATAGTCCACAGCATTGAACCTATCTTCCCATTTGATCTCGCTGAAGGTACATTTCTAGTGGACCTACCCAGTACAAAGGAATTCTCAACTACAGACCTTATCGCATGGCAAGCCCGGAAACTGCAGAAACAACATGAAGACCTCCGCGGCATCAAGGACAAAGTTCTCAAAGCCAGGTACCAGTCCATCAAGAAATTTGAACAACGCTACCGCAACTCAATCAAGGATTACACATTCACTACCGGTACACTAGTGCTGGTGCGCAACTCCAAGGTTGAGTATGAACTGAGTAGGAAGATGAAACCGCGGTATCTCGGTCCTATGGTAATACTGCGCTGCACCCAAGGCGGCTCATATATCTTAGCAGAACTAGATGGGGCGGTATCAAAGCTATGATATGCTGCCTTCTGTCTAGTCCCCTATTACCTGCGCACCAAGTCTAAAGTCTCGGTCACTACCGTTACAGGCCTAGACAATGAAGCATTGGATTCCCTAGCCAGAGAAGACACCAAAGAGCTGGAAGATGAAGAACTCAATCCCAGCTTCGACGAATGAACCGCTCCCACTCCTTACATCACCGACACTCCTTATATCCCCAATCCCTTCAAACCACTATCGTTCCAACATACCAAAAAACCACAAAACAAACAAAACAAACTGCCCCTTAGTATAGTCTCAGTTTTACCCCAGGTTTCGACTGGTGATTTCAGTTTACTTATCATCTTACATATGCTACGCACGACAAGTGCACAGACTCATTAGGACTACCGAACATAGGTTTTTTTGCGCAAGACATCTTATTTACCTTTCTCTTCTAATGCGTAGGCAGCGCACCATGCACTTTGCTTTCAGGGACAATACCGACGGTACCAAACACTACCGGTTGGTTGAAGACATAGAGGAATGAAGCGCAGCGATGAAGACAAGCCGGGCGGTAACCCGCGGATCAGTGGTTTCTCATTTTCTTGGCAAAGGCTCATACTCATTGTACCTTACTTGAATCCTCAGGCACCCAATGGATGTTAAGATTGGTTAATGGGACTTGAACATGGGCATGGATTCAGGCGCGGACCCTTGGACCTTCAGTACCGGCAAAACAGGCCATTGGGCTGACTATGATTCAACTAGCTACAAGTACATGGAAAAAGCTAATGAAGGCGAAGGTATCTAGTCGCGGCACTTCCTCTTGTTGATATGGTCCACACAGCCGTGGATGAACTTCATACCGACGGCCATCTCCTTCATCCGAGCCTCCATGCCCTCTAGCTCTGCACCCATGAGGAACTGCAGGTCAGCGGTGTCCTCTCTCTCCTGCTCCTCCTTGGTCTCCTCCTCCTTCTCCTCCAAGACGATGGGAGTGGCCTCCTTTGCCTTCTTGGCAGGCCGTGTGATGGGAGGTGGGTACTCATCCTCAGACACCTCGATAGTGGTTTCTGCGGGGACCGAATTTGAAGTACTGGCGGTACCGGCAGTAGAAGGTGCCTTGGTGGCAGCCTTGCTGCCCTTCCGCTCTCAATAACCGAATCAGTAAAAGCATATGATAAGAAAGGATAAAAGACTTACTGCCGTATTGGGACGAGTGCACACAAGAGCTCTTAGCCTTGCGGCAGGGTGAGCAGCAGAGACCAGGAACACTGTAGCACTTAAGGTCCAGCTTAGTGCACCGCTCGCACTTCTTTGCATGCCCGACAGTCTTGCTCAGCACACTCATGCGGCCAACCTTAGCCTATGAGATGGATTAGCAAAAAGGAGATACCATACCAAAGAAAGGAACTTACCTTAGCAGTTGCACCCTCACCACCGAAGGGAACGAACAGCACACTCTTCTTGTTGCGGTGCAGACACTTTGGCTTCTTGGGCGCCTGGGTCACAGCCGGTTCACCCTCCTCCTCTTCACCCTCGGTGTCGCCATCCTCTTCATCCTCCTTGCCGGTGTCCTTCCCACTCTCCATGGGGTTGTCAGTCAGAGCCCCTGCCTTTTCCTTACCCTTCTTCTTCCTCTCAGCGACGAAGTCAGCCTCCTTCTGCTGCTCGGTGATCTTCTTGACCACGGAGGCTTGAGCGGAGTACCGCTTGAACAACGAATGGGCCTCGTTGCCAGCGGCAATCTCTTCCGCCGGCAAGGAGAGGGCCAGGTTGTACACCAGAGCATCGGTCTGGCACTTCTGCATCTTACCCTGAAAAGACCAGTCAGCCAAGGAAGTACTACCAGATTCAAAACATGACTCACCATAAGATCCTGCCACACGCGGCACCAGTCCTCCTTCTCAGTAAAGAGTTCCTCCTTGTCGTCCAGGACAACCTTAGTTAAGGCATCCAACTTGGGACGTAGAGCCAAGAACTCGCACTGAAGGTAGTCAGCGGCAGGGTTGACGGGTTCACCGAAGCTAAAGAGAGACATGGTGAGAGATGATGGAAGTAAGAGAGAGAGAGAGAGAGAGAGAGAGAGAGAGAGAGAGAGAGAAGAACAGAAGGCCTAATATAGGAAACCGCATATCGGTCCACATCCACTTCCTTTGTTCCACTGCTGTCAAGTCCACAGGTCACTTCTTCGGGACCATTGGTCCACAACCACACCAACCACGTCACATGATCTCGAAATTTGAAATTTTACCAAGTCCATCATTCAGTACCGCTGACCGGGGACGGTCAGATTCTAAAGTTCCTAGCGGTTGTAATAATCAAGCCAGCCCTATCATCTAAAAAGATGTTACCCTTATCCTTAGGTGGACCTTCCTATTCCAGTAGGATCGCGCTTCCCAGGATCTCCCTCGTGTACCGGACCGCAGTTGCCGAACCGCCTCATGTCCTACTCATTGCCCTTAACTCCATTGGTGTGTTAGTTCTGATTTTTCTATTGCTAATAATCTGTAGGTACATATTACATGTTACCGCTCGGTTGGCGACGGTACTCTTACATATGGTATCTCCAAATATTCTACCGTCGCTACTAACTTCACCTGTACATTCCAGAGCCTCACGTAGTAGAGTATATAGGATCAAGAGAATTACTCGCTTACTTACTTCACTTCCCTCAAATATCCGTAGTGTTAGTCCCCAGTTATAGCCCTCTGCGGCATCCAGAGAATAGACTTAGTTTTGTGTCTTGCTTTTACTGTCGGAACTTAACCGCTCTAAGTGCTGCGGATTTCCTAGATTGCCTGTTACCGGACTGCTACCGGTATACTGT
This sequence comes from Suillus luteus UH-Slu-Lm8-n1, assembly GCA_000827255.1. Lineage (NCBI taxonomy): Eukaryota > Fungi > Basidiomycota > Agaricomycetes > Boletales > Suillaceae > Suillus > Suillus luteus. The sequence goes on from KN835581.1 coordinate 7,565, forward strand.
AGTAACCTTGCCTTTGGATTCTTGATCATCGCCCTACCGGTTGTTCTACCAAAACTTACCGTAATGACCGAACCTTGGTCTGGCTGACTTTTATCCCTCTAGTACTTGCCTTATAACCAAAGCTTACTGCTCGGCACCTTTGGTCAAGCTCACTCATTCTTGTTTCCAGCAAACTCTTCTGTACAGCGTACTAAGAGATTTATTCACTTACAGTTCCCCAAGGGACAACTACCGAAGCTCGCTACCATAAGGAATTGGGCTAAGTCCATACTAACTTAGCAGTTTTCTCTTAGTTTCACCGGGTGTCTTGTACCTGCTGAGTTTGACAGTGGCACAAGTGATTTCTGCAGCAGTGAAGGGGGCGTTCTGGGCCACTGGTTCTGGGTATATTACATTGGGGGGTATGAAATCGTTAGCAGGGGGTGGGGGAAAGAATGACGTAGCTATGATGGTGCTCTTCTCATGGTTGGTATTGGCTTCAGTCATGGTGCCATCCAGTTGTTGGATGTGCAGGGTGGGTACTCTTGTCTTACCCCCATCCCTCGGTTCCAATGAGATATACTTGTCGGTGGTCCACGGGTCATTGCCCTCGATGTTCTCCAGCCACTCTATCTAGTGCTGTTTCTTCATCGACTCAATCTTCTTGACATAGTGCTTCTTGACATCTGCAAGGTCCTGGTGACACCTGTGTTGAGGCAGGCCTTGCATTAGATGGGCCTGCTGGCTTAGGATATTGATCTGTTGGCGCAAGTGGGTTAGTTCAAAAGTCCACCAATGTTTAGAATGCAGGCAAGGCTTAGAGAATAGTACATGAGCCTCGATGGAAGCAGTGATAGCTACAGTAATAGCTGCCGCATGTGTCCACAGTGGCATGATAGCTTCGAGTGATATGATTGATCCGCTGCCATTTAACATAGCACAACAATTCTTTCTTGTCCTTATGCACTCCTACATGCTCATTGGTGATGCGAAGACTACCACACAAGATGTCATTCATGGTCTGGATGTCAGTGACTTGGATCAATGCAAAGGCCTTCCTCTGCTCTACAGAATGCTTGAGTGGAGGCTTGATCCATCCTGCTTGACCACTTTGAGGAAGCCATTCTTCTTGATCTGGAGCTGGATAGGTAGGTATTCAGTGACAATGGGGTATGTATAGTTGCAGAATGACACTGGTGAGTCCAAACTGCCTTTCAGTGCTGCCCTTCCTAATGGACTATTAAGCCATATTGCAAGACTCTCCGTCTCCATCTCAATGACAATGCCTCCATTGCACAGGGCTATGACTGCCTGAATGCTCCCAGATGGCATCAAATCATCCCTGGCATTGCCGGGTGCATCTTTCAGCTTTTTGGCAATATTGAAGTTTGACGTGTTGGGGGGGAATATCAGTTCACTGAGTTAGGGGTCCAGTAGAACCTGTCTTGCATGAATAGCGGCATGACCAATAGCTTTGTCTACCAATGGGGGTAGATGGGCTGCTACAATGCTGCTGTACAATAATTAGGAGAGGGTGGTAGGTTGAGAAGGCATGGAGGACAGTTGCATGTAGAGGTGGTTGATCTTGTCCTGAGTGGCCTCCAGGGATGGGGAAAAAACTTTCATTGTATTATGGCAGTCCTCTGCTGAAGCATAAAGAGCATTAGCAGCTTTCTCAACTCGCTCAATTGCCATCTGCAAGTTATCCTCCTGCTTGTTCTGTATCCTTTCCAATAAGTGATATGTCTCATCTGTCTTCTCCAACATGGACGTGAGCGATTGGGAGGTAGCAGCCACTTCCTTGAGTGAGCTGTCCAGGGTGGTTGATGTTTCCAGGACCTTGGCCACTTGGGGTGCAATGGCAGCTATTACGTGATCAACTATCTTAGGCATCAGAGAGTCAGTGAGTTGGCACGCGACCATTTCCGTGATTTTGTCAGCAGCATGTTTCTTCAGAATGAAGGCTGTGGCCCTGATGGCCGTGATGACTGGGAGGGGAGTCTTGAGTAGCTGTGTGATGTAAAAATGAGTTGAAATTAAATGGGTCAGTGTGAAGGGTTCATCCAGGTGACATAGAAGATTTGAAGAAAGGTATTGCTCAGCACTGATATAGTCTGCTACCACACTGAGGGGCTTGTCAATTTCATTTTGCGACAGAGTCTGTTTGGTGGATTGTCAGGTTATTGTACCTTGAGTTGGAGACGTCGTGCCGGAATTGGGGCCCCTGGGACCCACACTGACACTTCTTCTCCCGACAGCCAACATAGGGGTGTTTTTCTGGTTGGTTTGAGGCATTTATGATGCCATAGGGCGGCATGAACACCGTTGGGTGCATTGTTGAGTAGGGTTTTTTGGGGTGCCACTTGGTGTGAGACCAAGAAGCAATCTGGACAAGATCTTCTCTGTCAATCTCCTCCATAAAATTCTTGATGATGTCATAATCCACTAGTTGCAGGCAATTCTCGTATTGTAGTCTTCATGCAGTAACATTGCAATATTTAGGGAGACACCAGATGATAATATTTTATCATGGTCATACCGAATGGTATGGGTATTGAGATAATGCTTCAGCTTGTCAAGCTCTTGTTGGATTAACCATGGTCATAGCCACTGAACGACATCACTGAGACAGGAGTAAGATTAAATCAGAAAACAGTGCTGCCATATATGAACATACTATTGGCATGTATCCATATCATTATAAATTTTGTCACCTGCTTTCTAAAATATTTTCATGTCGTCTCCCCATTGGACTTGCACAAAGCCAGCCACACTCAATCGTGATGTTGTGAACACTCTTCAAAAAGTAGTGGGCAGGCAACTCATCAGTGGGTAGATTTGGAGAAAAGATTTCCCTATAAAAAGTATACTAAGTCCACAGCATGATAATAATTAGTAGCACCATGACTGATCTTAATGCATTGGCAAAACCATATACTTCAGTCGTCTCGCTTCCACAGTCAGTTGTTGTTTGAAGTGGTATTCCTAGATAAACAATGAATTACGCTACTGGCATACATGAGCATCACGTACCACCAATCTTATAGACAAAAGATAAGTAAAGGTAGGCAATCATCATCTTAAGATAATTGTTCAGAACTACTCACATTCCCAGCCACTTACCAGACCACTGATCATGGATGGCCCATATGGGAGAACCGATCTTGCTTAATTTGTCATGCCCATCACTGCTTCATTGATGATAAGGTCCAAGTGAAACTAGTGGCTGTCAGGAGGTCTTCTTCCTTGAAGGTTCCCACTGTGCAAATCCATCAGGTTTATGTCACCTCATTTTATCCATTACATATTCCCTTTCTTACAGTTAGCTTGCCAAACCTATGTAATACAATGGTGTTACCTTGTCAGCAAATGTCCCATGTCAGCCACTATGGCTTCCCAGACTAAGCATGGCCTACAATGGTGAAGGGGATCTTGCACAGGTTAGTCGAGTACCAACTGTTGCTTAATTAAATTAAGCAGTAAGCGTATCGACTGGTTGCTTCGCTATTGGAGATATGTAAGCAGACATATTTAGAGTGTGTGCTGGGTCAGACTTACCTCATAGTTATGCTATGCTCAGCCTTGAGAAGGTGGCTGATCTTTTCCAATTTGTGATATGGTCATAGTAGTACTGGGTAAGGACTTTCTGGATGAATTGATCATTTTTTTGAGCTGTAATGATATACAGATTAATATAATGGTGGAATATGAATGCAGTATTGCTCACAGCATTGTCCATGTGGATTTATGCCCTCTGAGTTTGGAACCTGAGTGGATGGAGGCTGCAACTTATCAAATGAACCATGGTTCAAAGCATCCACATCATGAGGGTCCGAGTCCAAGTCCATGAGAACGAGATAGCCTGACATAGAAAAACTTTATACCTGCATGCTTCCAAAATCATCCGCTTACACTGGCATGGTGGCACATATATAACAAGCAGTGAGGGCAAAGACGTAGTTGGTGACATAAGATAGCCCAATGATGGTGATGACAAGCTTGAGTATGCTGGGATGCGCACATAAATCATTGTACTAGTATGGAAGTTAAACAATGGAAACAACTCACAGCCATGCAAATAAATTAACATAACAAATAATATTTGTTTGATGAAAAGTAATCTGATGCACATAGTCAACTGTAATCAGACCTACCTTGCCAGTGAACTGATGCATGAGATTTTCACATCTACTATTCTTCACTGACTAGTAAAGGATATGGACCTTGGACTCTTTGATATTAACACTTGCATTGCTTTGGAACAACTTGCCAATATGATGGCTACTGCCTACTCAAATACCAGTACATGTCTATCTATGTCTTCCACTAACCTGCACAAAGTCCAACTTAATATAGACATGGTTAGATACAATGATACTCTAAATAAAGATGAATCCAGTGGAAATGAGAAACGAGAGGAGATTGTTTTCAACAGATTCCCCCCTGAAGAGGAGTATTTCTTGACAGCACCATCTGTTGTGATTGATTTTGGCGGAAGAATCATGGTCTAGTATTTGCCTGGAGCATTGACTACTATGATGATGGTTGGTTGGTCTTTTATCCACTATTTCTGTTTTTCATATGATCTTATTTGGATGTGTAAACAGAATGATATTCATAGTGCCACACATTTTATGAGTCATTTGTTGAAACACAGCATTACAACAGACAAGATTTCTCAATGGAGGACCCATTGGTCCAAATTTCATGCAAGTTCAGATGGGATTATTAATTGCAGTTATATCAATATATCACCTGCATGGTTTCAACAAGGCAGAGAGGTATGTCCAGTCTATGTGCATTGAAATATCCAGTTGGTTGAAGTATTGTAGACATATGGCTTCTCACTAGAGGTATCAGTGGCACTGAAAGGTGATGCTGGCCGTAATATCACAGCATCCCATAAAAGGTCCAGTATCATTGTCTCTGCTGCACTTCAAGTCATGCACCCTGATCTTTATTGGGCTGGAATGGAAACTAAAGTCAGACTTGGTAAATGGGCTGACAGATATAAATTGAACGAGATGCACCATCATCTTCAACACTGGACATCGATCTTTAATGTAGTATTGATCATTTGCAATCACTGAATGCCCCTCTATAGGGATCCCAAATGTTGTCTGGCAGCATTTGATATCATGACAACCACTGGTGTTTATCGCCCGGTTGTCATGGATTTCATGAACCTTGGAATCAAGTTTCTATACGATTCTGGCTCCATATTGGCTTCATCATGTTGACCGGTGAGACATCACATGAATGTGAAAGAGGGTAACTGGATTGTTACTGCATGGTACATGCAAGACAGCATCTATAATTTTGTTGGGACTCCGAGCATGGAGTATGCTAAATATAACTGCATAAATATTTAGCAATTCTATGTATTCAGTCATATATATTTCCTGTAAATCTTGTTTAGTATCATAGACATACTTCATGGATATAGACCCGGATGCATATACCAGACTGACTGGATGTGCATTCCTAGTTAATATACTGTGCATACATCAGATAGTGTATCATTCTACCCATGTCATATATTTCACCCATCCCTCAGCCCACTTATCTCCAGTTAGTATACTGTACTAGATACCCTTATCCACCTCATATATTTCACCCCAATCCCTCGGCCTACTTGTCTCAAGTTGGTATACAACATATAAATAGATACCCTTACCCATGCATTCTATTTCTCAGCCCACTTGTCTCAGGTTGGTATACAATGTATGACTGGATACCCTTACCCCTAGCCTACCTGTCTCCATTGCACCCTTACCCCCAAACCACCCATCTCCATTGTACCCCGTACCCCTGGCCCACTTGTTCCATGCATTATATTCACAACTACTAAAATAGATATCTTATTATAGTACATTTCTATATAACCATCTACACTACATATAACCGGCTCATCCGGTTGCAACAGATACACACTTTGTTATAGCTCACTCGTCTACCATGATACAGTAATTGTCATGGGACCACATGGGCTGGCCTGCCTGTATTGGTACATTGTCACCCTCAGTTGTCCATCTAATATAGGTAAAAGTTACTGTACTATGTGCCTAACCTGTATTGGTCATCATTGACGGTGAAGCTAGCCTTGGGTCTCTAGACAGATGAAAATATATTGAATAAAATGGAAGATTGTCTCAGAGAGTGGCCGTTTGTATTTACTACACTTGCTGATGTACCATTGAAGGATCTTCAACTCAGCTGAGGGTGCAGCTGATATATATATATGTTAAAGGGAAGAGTGATTGTGCAATAGGCTCACCCCTTAAGGGAAGCAATGAAAGCTGTGTCCACAAGTGTAGACAACTCTGAGGGAATGCACAAGGTGTGAGAACAAGGCAACAGGTGTGAGAATACAGGTGCAATATGCGCACGAAGCGTGGGAAAGTTGTGCCTTGCAAAGCAGAACTGTGAGAAAGTGGAAAGCTTGCAATAGTGAGACTTAATGGAGGAGGAAGGATGTGAACTGAGGCATGGATAGAATGACTGATGAAGATACACACCACTAGCAGCTAACTGCTACTGAGGCTTGTGATGATGTATTCAAAATATAGATAAAAGCTTAGTACCTAGTGAATGGTAGATGTAAGGTAAGATGAAGTGAAAGGTGATATAATGTAAAATAAAGTAAAGTGCAAAAAGGTAAATAGGTAAAAGCCTATATAAGCACATGCGGAACTGAATAGATAGCACTAAGGTGATGTAACTAAGGGTCCATGATGAAATATACATGGTGTGATGGTGACATGAGAATAGGCTGTGGGAAGTCAGGCATCTAAGGATGTTTAGACATGGGCAAGTGTACCTAAGGCATGCACAAGTCACACTAGTGTTGCCTTGTATACATAGTACATGCAGACATGACACATATGGTGGCATCATATCCATTGAGTTGTTGTTGTCCTATATATGCAATGTGTACATTTACATCTGTTGGTCTCAGCACTGAGGTACTTTCTGTGATGTCAGTTCTGGGCATATTGACAATTTGTTCCAAAAGTAGTTCTTTCAGCGAGAACTTCAGTGTGGGCAAAATGTGGCAGCCAAGCACCGTTACTACCTCATTAAGATGATTTGGCCAATTAACGGGTAGCATTTTCCATGACATGGCATCATACTTGTCTTCCCCAAGGTTCAGGGCACACAGTTGTTTGAGGATGTGTAAGAGAATTTTTTTAGTGCCTTCCACTAGTCCATTAACCCACAGAGAGTATACAGCTACGATGTGCCTTTTGCACAACCACTTTGCACAGAAATCCTTGACTTCTATATTGTGAAAATGCCATCTATCATTCATAAATGTCTCTGGTGCTATAAAGTTCCGGAATATCTGTGCAAGACTGTCGATTGTCGTTTTTGCTGTTCCAGAGATTTTATACTTAAAGACCCATACATACTACAAAAAAATATCAAAATATATACCAAGTGTGTGATACCCTCATGCCTTTGGCATTGTTAGGTAGTCTCCTACTCACAATTCAAATGGATGTCTGCATGTAATTGGTTTGAGTAGTGAGTGCAAATGTTTCCAAAATTTTTGTACTTAGTGCATTCTGCAATTGCTGTCATGATTGACATGTCTAGTCCTGGCCTGTATATTCTATTCAAGAGTATGATCCTGATTGTGTCTCTGCCCCAATGTTCACCCTCTTCATGTTCCTTGCTAGCTAGTTGTCTTGATCCGTTGAAGGATCTTCAACTCAGCTAAGGGTGCAGCTGATATAAATGTTGAAGGGAAGAGTAGTACGATAGGCTCGTCCCTTAGGGGATGCAAGGAAAGCTGGTGTCCACTGGTGACAACTCTGGGGAATGCGCGAGGCGCGAGAACAAAGGCGCTATAGGCGCGCGAAGCGCAGGAACGTCGCGCGTTGCGAAGCGGAAGTGCATGAAAGCGGTATGTGGGCGATACTGAGACTTAATGAGGGCGTGAAGACATGCAGAGTGGACAACAGATGATGATATGGCCACTAGTGCTAACTGCTACTAGGGCTTATGATGTATTGATCAAAACATAGATAAAAACTTGTAGTTGGTGCTGGTCGTGAGATGGTAGTAGAAGGTGAAGTGAAGTATGTGAAAATAAACATGGTACAATAATGAAATAAATGATAAATGGAGAAAATACACACCTGGGAACTTAGTTGGACATGGGGATAGGCTGTGGGAAGTCAGGCGCCATAAGGCGCTTAGGCGCGCGCAAGTCGCGCAAGTGTCGCCTATGTCGCGCATGTCGCGCGTGCGTTGCGTTTGTCACACTAGTGTCACGTTTCATGCATAGTACTGTAGACTTGACCTACATCGCAAAATGGGCCATTGTGAGGCTACTCAGGAATGAGTCTCTACACCGTCCTTGTTGATGCATTCCACCCTGCTTTGAGTATGAGTTGTCATATCTTCACGTAAACACCACAGCTTCCCATCTTCAATGAGCTATTGTAACACTTGGTGTTTTGTATATCTATAGTCTTAAGAAGATTATACTGCCTCATTAGCGAACCCTTCTTTTAAGCTAGAAAAATCATTAGTGTTAGTATTCTCATTTATGAAAAGGATATTGTTGATCAAGCCACTGTTTGTTTCCCAGTCCTTGCTGACTGTCCATGTACTTCTATCTTCTACATCTTTTTTTGTGGTTGGCCTTCCCATTGCCTACTCCAGCCATCTGCAATTACATTTAGCTTTCCCAGTACGTATTGAACATTTACGATTTGGTGTGCATGATGTTGTTTCTTCATTTTGTGTGCACCGCGTTGAGATTGTTGTTAACTAGAATGTTGTGTAGTGCTTGGCAGTCTATCTCAATCTCCACTGGGAATCCCCAGATTGTATCTGAGAATTTGTTAAATCCAAACTTGAGGGCTGCGAATTCCAGAAGAAATAGCTTGTAATTCTGCTCTGTTTTTGATGTCTGTTTGGATGTGAAGGCTATTGGCAACAGATGCTTTGTCCATTTCCCTGACGGCTTTTGTCTTTGAACTCATTGGCTCAATATCACTGTGAAGCCCTCCTTGCACCCGTTGGATGTGACTACAAAATTTGATCCATCATATCTGGGGGCTTGTAAGATCAGTCTTGATACGAGGGCTGTTTTCAGATCTGGAAAAGCTTTGGTGTGATCAGCAGTCCAACATTCTGTAAGATTAAAGTCTCTTAGTGTGTGATGATATGTGGTTTTGAATGTGGAGTTTTCAGCTTTCACTAAATCATGTAGTGGGTCTTCTCTTTTAGTGTACTTCTGTACTAGATCTCTAAAATGACTTGTTAGTCCTAAAAATTGTTAACTTCCCATAAGGTTTTACAGGAAAATTCCTGATAATGCCACATCCAAAATGCATATTACCTGAATAGCCAAGCCAAATGTGGTAGGTAGTGCCTTCAACCTGTCAAACGGTCGCTGCTCCATCTTTCTGTAAATCTGACATCTTTGGAAGGGTAGCTACCCCTCCACAGATCTCTGAACTGCAGTTTTGGCGCACTTAATGCTTTATTTGGGTGATTCATTCCTATTTAGATGGCCCTGTCCCAAAACCTTGTCTCCTATATCCTCTTCTGTCCTCGGCTTTTCCATCAAGCTCGTCATCTACCATCCTTTCAATACTCACTTTTTTAATCCAAATGTCATCATCTGCTTATTTCAGTGCCCCCTCAACTATTTCCAGCATCTCCGATGTAAATAATTCACAGTCCACACCATCAGCATTCATTTCAACTGCTTGAGAACATGAGCATGCAGAAGTCGCGTATTATGGCCACCCTCAGGCATTTAATCATACTAGAGAGGTAAGCAAATCACATGAGATTGTTCATGTTTACTTTTTATGCCAACAACCTTTGTGCAGTTCAAAGCTTCATGTTTGTTTAGGCAAGGTCTGCTGCCTCAATTGCCCAACTCCCACCCCACACACTATGGTTTCAGCCTTCCACCTCTCCACACATATACACCTGGATCCATGTACCCGAGTCACCCTGCCCCTATGCCAATTCAAGGCCTTGTCTGATAACAAGTTGGAATAACCATTACTCCCGCCTCCAGCTAAAGGCAAAAGACATACATCAGCACTATCAGGATGAGTGTCAAAGTCTCTTGCCCAGAAGAAGAAAACCAAGGCGAAGTCAAAAGGTGGCAAGGGCAAGGGGACTGCTAAGCCCAAGCTGGAGCCTGACCTTAATCTGGCAAGCAGTGAGGCCCCCCAAAAGGGATGCAGGGCTGGTGCTGCTGGCTACTTTATTGAAGAAGTTGAGCGTCTTCTCAAAAAATCAATAACATCGATTAGCAGACAAACTTTGGTCGTAGCAATAGTCAGAGGTTGATACAATCCTTTGTAGTCAAATTTGTTGCAGGTAACAACATTTTTGCCCATATTATAATGTATGCATGATACTTTTATGGTGATATTTATCATAATGTATGTGGGCAATCTATGCCAGTATGAGCAATATTCTGTTTTTTACTGTGGCATCATTATTCTATGGTGTGGCCATGTCTTTCCATACTAAGGAAGGGAGTGTGTAGCCCATCAGTAAGTTATAAGGAACAATTTATAAAGCCTCCAGATAATTTTATTGTGCTTTTGGCTGCTTCTGCAAGTTTTTAGGTTTTGTGATCTAATAATATCTCATACTAACTATGATGCATCTTCAGATAGAGTATGCATACAAAGGTATGCTCACAAAAACACCAGTTGTCATAGAATTCAAGATACTAGTGTTTCAACTGAGGTGCATTGTCTTCTTAGATAAATGATCTATAGATAACCACCCATAAAATCAAATATCTCTACAGTCAGTGACTCAGACAAATACCAATGACTGATAATGTGGTCGCTCGTGGGTAGCTGTTCAGTGATGTCCAAAGATCCAATCAGTGGGTAGAATATCTGTGAGGTCAGCAGTGAGCTTCAAAGGTGATACAGGATACAGAGAACAACAACAAAAATAACAAAAGTAATAACTGCAATGTTGGAGTAGGTCTTCTGAAGCTCTTGTCCCGCAGCAATAGCACAGCCAGAAAGTTGTGTGAAGCAATAAAGGTCACTTCCAAAGCACAAATAGGTAGGATTAAAGGTCAGGACTAATCAATTGCTCTCCAGACTTTATACAATATTGAATCTGCTGCCAAGGAACTCACAATGAGTATTAAACAGACTCAGGAATGGACGTCCTTAGTGTTCAGCACCAAGTCCCCTTTCAATAGCTAAAGCCTCATGACAATGAAAACCCTGGCTCAGTATCACTACTCAGATGAGTAAGGTCAAGCTTCCCGTTATCAACTCCCAAAGTCTCCTTACTAAGCTGCTCGAAGCCTTAGATGGACGAAAGAGACACACCCAGAAATCCCGGAATATGCAAGTTGGTAAAACAAAGAAAACTCAAAGAAATATCTACAACAATGACGAAACCAACAAATGAAACAGAACCAGGTCTGCTGGTCATTGAGCACAGTGTACTCAAACTTTTACTGACATCTTACAGAGGTTCACCCTACAATCTTCAACAGCTTACACTGTATCTGACTTGGATCACACTTTACAGACGTAAACTGGGGGCGTAAAACTGCTTCCATTTCAGTCAAAATGTGAGTCCTTATATACATGAAATCAGAGGCTGTGCTACTATTTTCCCACATAATTAGGTGTGGATTACTTAAATCCAATGAAATAGAGGGGTGCAATCTCTAAGTTAGCTTTGAGGGGTCAAAGTGAAAGTATTAAGAAATAATGATAATGTTTTACTGGGTCATGTGATGTTCTGTGGCTGAGACCTGAAGGGCCTAGCCAATGGTTATGTAATTTATGGGTCTAATGTACAATATTTTTGTGATTTTTCATTATATTTTCTTAGATGGAAGCCAAATTTGCAACATATTATTTCGAGTTTCCTGCATGTTCCCACAGGTCAATTTGTAGAGGAAATATTTTTATCATTCTTGTGCTATTGGAAATGAAACTGAATCCAAAATTAAATCTTAAAAAATATTTGTTTTCTGTTTAGGTAAATTTCTGCAGAGAAAAGACAGAACAATTCATATTCTGAGCTGAATGTCCAGGGAATTTAAATCGGGAGAAATTCTATTAGGTAAGGGCTCGTAGAAGGGTATTAGTCAGCCATGCACCAGACCAATTTGGTGCAGTCATTCATGGACATCAGTACTATATGTCTAAACTCACTGAGCATAGCCTTAAGATGCCAAGCTATATAAAGACATTGAGAGATGATCTGTGGACTGATATTGGGTACATTTGTTTGATGTTTTAAAATAGATGATCTTGTTACTAACACACTATGACTCAGATAGAGAGGCATGTTGTTTTCAGCTTAGAAAATAAAGAGTTGAGTCTGATGAATCTAATATTCATTCTGATGTAATGGAGGAGTACGCAAAGCCAACAACTGTTGTAGTTAATGTTGATGATGTTGCTAACTGATATAATAGATTTTGTTAAAATATAAAATTGGCAGATGTATTATATAGATGACTGATTGATTTGATTAAGATATAGAGCAATATAAGAATGTCATAGGTCTGTATATCATAATATATCAACAGGATTCTGAAGATATAAGTGACAATATAGCCTAGTATAAATAATTATAGTTAGATGTAAGATTCAATTATGAGGAATATAAATTAATATATATACTGTGTGGTGCTATACCCCACTATATGGTGCTCTGTAGGTTTATATAAAAGAGGACTTAGCCATGGGGCTATGGGGTGCTATAGCAGGCTATATAGGGTTAGCATATTTTCTAAATGATTCTTGGTAAAAGAATTCACTTTTCTTATTAGATACTTTACGTAATGATTCATTATCTCTGGCTCCTCAGACTTTGCACTCTGCAGCCATTTTGGGTAGACCTAGGCAGATGAGATATTAATGTATACTCCGAGGTCAATGGAGGGCATGGGCAAACTCACATTCTTATAGGCCTTCAACATCTTGGCATTCATTTCAGGCGCCTTTAACCTAGCCTCCCTTGTGACGTCCCCCCACACCACAACTCTCTCTTGACCTCAAGTGGAGTTCCATTGATTGAGGTAGTTCTCTAGAATAGCCATCTCCTCTTCATTAAATGGCAGCTGCTTTGGGGCTTCAGTATCTGAGTTGGTTATGCAAGAAAGGTATTTTAATAAATGTGCAACTGAAATTAAATGAGACTGAGTCCAAACAAATAACACTAGCATTAGGAATTGTTGTGGGTTCATGATATATTTGACTTAAATACACTACATGTTCCTATGAACCTGGCCTAGTCATACTGTGAGATAGCCTTTGAACTTGCCAATAGTCCCTTAGAAACTTAATTCATAAATACAAGAATATCCTGACCATGATCTTTTTGTCTTCATCATAGTTATACAATTTAAGCAAAAATCAGACCAAGCAAAAAAGCTGCAACATACTAATGAGTGTGATTGTGTGGGCATCATAGCTAATCAAATTGATAAGACACTCGTGATCAAAGTAAAGGACAGATCACTCACTTGTCATCTAATCGACAACAAGGAACCATTGTGGACATTAAGCTACCTGAGAGTACTCGATGGGAAGAACCTACTCACTAAAAATGACTGTTAGCATATTGGCAATAGTAAGCAATAAAGAATGTAC